>CAJNIZ010045003.1:9374-46958 GCA_905231905.1 Symbiodinium pilosum
TTCAACTGGGTTTTGGTGTATGTTATACAATAGCTACGCCAAGACCAATCCCTTCCGCAAATTCGCGCCAGGAATAACCCCCCCAGATACAATACAACTAGATATTAGGGGGAGTTGTCATCAAAGGTGGGGTGGGGCGGGGGGTCATTATTAGGCACAGGGATTGTTCTTCCCACAAACCTGGATTGTCTCAAGATTTTCAGAGGGGTAGGTTTGAAAATAATGTTTCGGGCTTAGCAAAGGTTAGAGATGATTTTGAGTGCTCATGACCCTCAATCCCGACATACGCCTTGGAAAGCCATACTGTTGAAACAAAAAAATCCTGCATGACCTTAATAATATACTATAGTACCAAAATTCCCAAATTAAATATATAGGATACTTAGGGTCATGCAGGATTTTTAGTATCCACCGTAGGAAGTATTTTTGGAGGGCCACCCTAAACCCTAAACCCTAAACCCTACCACTCAAACTTACCACAGCTCCGAGCCTGGCAAGGCAGAGGGGTTTGTTGAAGAAGCCATGTGGGGGATTGTCAAAATTATGGTCCCTTTCTGGGTCCCCTATTATAATACGGGGCCTAATTTTAGGGGCCCGAAAAGGGACCATAATTTTGACAATCTCCAATTTTGGGGGGTCTAAAGGACCAAGCCAAAGGTCTTAGGTTCCTTGTACCGGTTTAGGGTTTAGGGTTTAGGGTAATAAGATTGTGGTTTAGGGTACCTCGAACAGCCTCAACGTGAGATGGGTATTTTCATCTTCTGCACTACTCCATGCTCCATTGGCGTCTTGTATCAAGTCCGTCAACTCCTTGTGAACTATTAAAAAGAGCGCATGCTGTATACATGACGGGCATACATCAGGATTCGCAAGGGTGACATCTAAGTCGCCACCTCTATTGCCCAGTTGTGGTACTTTGGTATTCTATGTGGCAGATATGCTAGTTTCCATTAATAGCGGGGCACAAATTAAATACCCCAAAAAGCAACCCTTATTACAAAGACCCACCAAAAGGCAACCCCCCCAGTTTTAGGAAACCCTGACGCACACAATTCCCTATATGACTCCGGTACGGTTTCATGGTCCATGTTGTTTTCCATTCGGTTCACCATTATTTGGGGGGGCATATCTTTAAACCCTAAATCTATGCGTCCTATGAGTATGTCATTAACCCTAAACACTACACCAACCCGAATAATTGTTAGAATCGATTGTTGGGGCGTGCATTTGTCAGAGGCTGACCCTGAACCCGAATCCTGGGTTTAGGGTTTAGGGGAAATTGCTCATCATTATGGATCATGATACCAGTATAATCCTATCTCACCCATACGAGCTAATAAACTATCCCACAATCTCTTGCTCTCCTTGGAAATTCGCCCACTCCCAGATTTCTTTCTAAAGCCTGAGGCAGCCGTGAGACAAAATGAGGATGACATCACACAACCTCACACTATTCGTGGCCTACACAGAACATATTCACGAAATGACCTTTCAGATTTGGAACACACTGTATGCATCTACTCAACCGGTAAACCCTTCATGCCTTTCAACCCCAAAACCTACGTAAAGACAGTGGAGTTTCACGAGGATGCAGGCCCTCTTAAAGAAATCCGCTCAGGCATAACTTCCAGGGACCTGTTCATGGGTTGTGGGCTTACTGAAGCCCTGAACCATCACTTAAGACCTTAAGCCCTAAATCTTGAACAACATTCAATGAAAAACAAACGCCGCCAGCCGCTGATGTGCGGATCGGCCGCTGTTGCATTGCCGGCTGCGTGCCTGAAGGGACGCAGGGATTCTTCTCAGGGTGCTCAAAATATACGATGAATTTTGGGTTTAGGGGTTTAGGGTTTAGGGCTTAGGATTTGGGGATCAAAAGGTAGGATGAAGGTAGCTGGGTTAAAGGATCCTATCGCAGACTCCATTATGTCAGAGTTCATTTCCTATACCTCGACTTCACCTTTTGAGCCCTCTGATATACAGGGACGTCATAAGAAAGGGCAAGGGTTATATAGGGTTTAGGGTTTCCCAAAATTAGGGGTACCTACTAGAATGGAGAATCAAATGGAAAAGAAAATGGAAAATGAAATGGAAACTGGGTTTATATAGGGGATTATAGGGCCGCAAACTTATAGAAATATACAGAAATGGTCTCGAAACAACTTATGTTCAGGTTAGCCAGAGGAAGTCAGCCTAATACATAACACGAACACAGCACAGGTTAGGGTTCCACACGCTGATGTAGCGTTTAGGGTTTAGGGCCCCCTAGGGATGCCAATAGCCCAATGTGGGTAAGCTTTTAGGGTCCAATGTAGGTATAATTCGTGTACTTGGATCCTTAGGGCTACGGCTTAAGGAATGCTTCGACATGATGTGTGTGGAGTCTACCCTAAACACTAAACACTGCGGGTTTGTTTTGCATGGGGGCCATAGTCTCCATATTTCTAGGGTGTCTAGGACCCAGCTTTTCGAGAAACTTCCATATGAGTTACTGTTAATATTAGCCTTGTTACGGGACCCTGAAGGGTTTAGGGTTTAGGGCCTTATTAAGGGACCCTTGACAGTGGACGTAGGGGCTGTAGGGGTCCCTCTTGTAGTTTAGTATAGTCCGCGATATAGTCCCTAATAAGAAACAAATGTCCATTGAATTATGTGGGAAGTATTGACTGTAGCTTGTACGAGATTATACTGGTACTGTGGGGGGGGGGGGCCTGCTGCTCTCATGGTGGGGGTGGGGGCAGTATTCAGGTTTTGTGGGGCTTGTGGTTTATGTAAACCCTAAACCCCAGACCCTAAACCCTAAACCCTGGTGTATCGAGGCTTGTGGGCTGATATCTGTGCTGTGACGTGGAAGCTGCCTTGTCCTTGAAATGAGTCGTAGTTTATTTGGGGATACTACGGTACCAAATATAGAGTAAGATTATATCCTCCTTTTGGGTATAGTATATTATACAAGAAATATTATCATACTAGGTTCAACCACCAAAAAAATGCTACTCAAATGATTTCATAGGTTCCCTAGACCACCCGCCTACACCTCGGCCTTTCGGGAGTTTCTCAAAATTGTCGGTATGTAACCCCTAAACCCTAAACCATAAGGAGCCTTATAACCTCCTCCAGTTTACAATGCCCATGAGGGGAGTCTCCCATAACTGGGAGTCCCATACTGGTTATACTGGCCCAAACGCTATATTTCTCATCATGAGGGACCCTGAACCCTTAACCTCAAACCCTCTATTTTTTTAGGCCGTATGAGCTATAGTCTAACATGGTCTAAACTCCTACTATCCCGCCTTAATAACCCCGAGAATATTCCCCTTTATTAATGCCCTCTAGAACCATCCCTTGAAGGATTTTGGAGCCTCAACCCCCCTAAACCCCCTTGAACCCTAAACCCTAAACCCTAAACCCCTAACCTTAAACCCCTTAAACCCCTTGTTCAGCAACTCCCCTACACTGGGAAGCCGAGGCGGCGAAACGACCCTACCAGCCGGGCCTCTCTACCATGCGATTTGGGCAGAAAATGAGATCAAGGTACCAGGACCCTCCTTGTACCCTTAATTAGGGGTATATGGTCCCTAATAGTGGGTATTTAGGGGTATATAGAGGGTAGATGGAGGGTCTAGGTAGAGTGGTTTAGGGCTCATGGTTTAGGGTTTAGGGTTTAGGGTTCAGGGCTTAGGGTGTAGGGTTTAGGGCAGGGTTTGGGGTTAAGACTTTGTGGTTTGATTACGGTTCAGGGCGTTGAGTTTGGGAGTCAAGGCTTTGAGTTCGGAAGTTGCCCTTCCCAAAACTAAAGCCCAAAACTAAAGTGGGAATCCGAAAGGACCCCTGTCAAGGGACTAGTCACGTCTTTGTGGGGAGTCGTTGGGCTTCCATTTACAGTGTGTTGGGCTTGAAACTTAGTTCTTGTTCTCATCACCTCGCCCGCAATAATGGCGTACCTACCTCCTGGTAGCAAAAATTGCCGGTATATGTGCATTAAAATAAGGTGGTGAGCAACCGGTTCAGAGCTTAGGGTTTATTGTCAGTTTCCATGTCATTCTCTGTTTGATACGCGAGTTGCTTCTCCATTGCCTTACCTATTCTTGCTGCTATGACTGATACTTCAGTATTTGAGTGTATTCATACCCCAAAACACTAACCCCTGCCATAAGGACCCCCAAACAGGGACCACTGTGTTTTGGATACGCCCACATAAACCCTAAATCCGATCACACATGTAAACCTATACAGCTCTACAAGCCCTTATGCAGGTGACACCTTTTGTCCTCTTCTAAGCTCATGCCGCCCCTAGGTCACTTTGAGAAACACATCCAGGTAGGACAGCGCAACCCCATTTTTTGAAGGGTTCAGAGTTTAGAGCGTACCTAGAGAAACCACTGTACCTATGACCATAAAGGGTTTTGCGCCCACTATGTTGGTAGTTTTTCCAGTTTAAAGGTTCCAGATGTATCTAGCTGGGGTTTGGGGCCTTGGATTGTTTTTATGCGTGGGGGTTGAGATCTTCTTGGGACACCTTGATCCTGACGGCAGCCCAAAGGGCTTCTAAAAAAGTAGGCAGGGTTGCTGTTAAGGAGCTCAAATTAAGTCACTATGCTGGGCTAAACCTTTTATTTGCAATCTATAGTGCCCCTTATGTAGATAGAATATGGGGTGTATGGGATCTTATTATGATATACCCAAAGCCATATTCTATCTACTTAAGGGGGACTATATACCCGTTATGGTATCTTAATTTAAGTTCCTTAACAGCCATCCACTAGAGGGCCTGTGTTTGTTGGAACCCCGTAAGCTGAGGATTATGCTATATTGAGGGGCATATAACAGATAGGAGGACCCCAAGTTCGAGATATCCTCATAGCTCGTTGAAGGAAGAACAGTCATGTTTCGACGGGTTCTTGATGGCACGTCTAGGCTTTTTGATATTAGAAACCCTACATGACCTAGAAATATTTCTAGTACGACACTCTCCAAGGTTTAGGGTGCTTAGCGCCATGCATAGTATCAACCGGATTACCCATCATGCATCCCATTGAGCTTGCAATCTCGCACACCTGGCTTTCCACTAAGCGCATGGCTGATTCAGACCTAGGCATTTGCACCTAAGCAGCCTAGACCCTCAAATCCTTAAACCCAATACCATTAAGTTTGAAGCCCAAAACCTAGTTCCCCCGAACCCGGATTCGTGCTTTGATCCCTGCACCGGTTCGAATCTAGTCCATGCTTACGATGCTAGGGGTCTTGGGCATGACCACTCAGCAAAGTCCCAGCTACTTCTCATGATGCTTGGCCTTTTGGCCGTGAACACTCGGAGACTTTCCAGCTGATGCTCATGATGCTTGGCTTCTTGGCTGTCAGCGGCAGGAAATTGTCCAGCTGATGCTCCTGTTGCTAGGGTTGTTGGGCGTGAGCAGCCATCAAAGTCCCAGCCAATGCTCATGATGCTGCGATGTTTTTTGGCTGTGAACAGCAGGAACCTTTCCAGCTGATGCTTACAAGCTTCAGGTGTTTGATGTTCATCCTTTCCAGCGTCCATTATAAAGCCTCACATACCACTGCGGACCGTTTGAGTTTAGCGGCACAGAACCTTCTAAACCCTGCTTAGATGGCCTGGGAATTAGCTTAACCTTGGCAACTCTGATTATAAGCCCTTACTTCCATAAATCCATATATATATATATGGATATACATATACATATACATAGATAGATGTAAATATCTATATATATATAGCCCTTTTTATCACACGTACTGGCCATTGAGCTAATTCATAGCCCATCTGAGTATGCCTGAAATCTGAGGATGCGTGATCGTGGTCATTGCTTTGTAGAGGACTGCGGGAAGCCTATGATCTACTGTCAATATTAGGGTTACCAAGGGACCATGAAGGTTGGAAATAGGGGTCTGTTAGGTAGTTTAGGATAGTCCCCAATGTACCCCATATTAGGTACCCATGTCCATCAATTATGCAGGGACATACTGACTGTACCTCATAGCTTGCAGGGGTAGGGGCACTCCAGTGTGGACAACATTACGCACAGTCTGCATAAGCTAGGGTGGGTTTTGATAAAGTTTGGTGTGCGACCCGTGCAAACATTGATGATCGGATTATTTCGAGAAATACCCATGTTCCCCCAAAAGCGGAGAATCAAATGGAATAAGAAGAGTATTGAAATGGGAACTACTACTGAAGGTTTGGGGGTTTGGGATTTACCGCTGAAGCTGCAATCAGGCCATGAAGAAATAGCCGATGAATGACTCAAAACCCTAAACCCTTAACCGTTGAGAATTTAGCGCTTTCAAAGTATTGGGTCCCGAGCGCCCCAGTCTTCCACCCTAAATGGTGGTTTCCCAAAATTAGGGGTACCTTTTTGAGGGCCCCTATAATAAGGACTATAGTATTTTGCGGTCTATATTGGCGTCCCCTTGTTTTGGGAAACTACCAAATATTTCATCCCTCAAAATGCAAACTCAGGGTTTATAGAGTTTTTGGGCTTGACAATGGAGGGCTTCCAGGGTGTTGCGGCCCAGGCTCGTGTTGCGATCCAGGATGGATGTTGGAGACATGTGAGCTATAGTCTAAACTCCTTAAAAGGGGTTATATAGGGGGTTTATAGATATAGGAGATATTAAGGGGGATACTAAGAGTTTAGACAGCGGCTCAGGTGGCATCCAGTCGCTGGGTCGCAGGGTTTGTAGTGTGGCCAATCCATTGCCCAGATCGTAGCTCGCTACCCGACATGAAGCCGAGGATGCCAACCGGGGCGTCTTTACTACTGGAGTACTACCTGAATCCCAAAAGTATGTAGAATAATGGGCTTTTGGGCTATATTTGGGTGTTTACGGCTATTGTTTTACATACTTTTGGGGTTCAGGTAATACGAAGGGGACGCGTCTCGGTTGTCACCTGGTTGGGAGGCCATGCAAGCAAGTCATCAACATCAGTGGGGTCACTTGGGTTATTCCCGCTGGTGCAAGATTGTATGGGGAGGCTGCGAATTATACCTAAGTACCTCTTGTGGTAGCGCTGTTACGACAACAATGAGTGACCCAAGATGTTGCTCACTCAAGCGCTCGTCCTGCTTGGGGTGCTCTTCCGTGCTCTGAGCTCGCGGCTTCTCATGCGAGCTGTAGTCTAAACTCCTTAAAGGGGGTTCTATAGGGTATTATATAAAAAGTGGAGCAATAAAGGGATTACTAAGGGGGATACTAGGAGTTTAGTCTATAACCCCTAGAATCCACTACATAACCCTATATAAATAATTTCCATTTCATTTTCCATGTTCTTTTCCATTTGATTCTCCATTATTAAGGGGGATACTAGGAGTTTAGACTATATTGGCTCATATAGATCTGATACAAACATATTACTTGGAGGGTCAGGGGGACTTAGTAAGTAGGTTAATAATGGGGATAACTAGGGTTACTATATGGGTTATAGGGGTTATTAGCCTACTTACTAAGTCCTCCTGACCCTCCAAGTACCCTAAACCCCTAAACCCTAAACCCTAAATGCGGATCCCCAGTGGGGTCCAAACTGCGGCAACCCTGGGCCGAGCTGGCCCAGCAGAAGGTTGAGATCGAGATCTGCAGCTTAGGGCCCTTATGAAGGTTTAGGGTTAAGGGTTTAGGGTTTAGGGTTCAGGGTTTGGGGTTTAGGGTTTAGGGTTTAGGGTCCTGGACCCCAAAAGTAGGTAATAAGATAGCCCAAGATCCCAAAAGACACCAAAAGGCCATTATGCTACATACTTTTGGGGTTTAGGTATTGGCAATTCCTTGCGACAGCTGGCGAACGGTCATGTAGGAGCTCCTTTGATTAGCTTGCTCAGACCTACTGGTGTGGGGTAAGAGTCTACCCAACGGCGCCTATGTAGGTCCTTTTTGATTTCGTTACGGGTTTTATGGTAAGGGATCATGATATACCACCAGCAAAGGAACTACAGAAATGTTTCTAGGTAGGGGTCTGCGGTGGTAGTTTTACTGGGACATGCTGTTCCCATGCTCGAAATGCATGCTGTTAACAGGGAAAACTTGCAACCTTTGAACCAGTAGCTACTTAGGGTTTAGGGTTTCAGTGTTGCACCAACGAATTTCCATGCCAAAGCTAGAGCCGCAACGCAATCACTCATACAGTCGATGGACAACATGCTGCATGACCATATATGCCCAAAAGCTTAGGAATTCTGGTACTCCAGCAAAAGCTAGGGGCAGGGAGGATTCTGTCCATCAAGCGCACGTAGCTTCACATAGGGCGTCACTCCAATGCCTGATTCTTGAAAGGCCTTGAAGAACCCTAGCCCTAAACTCTAAATGCCCTAAACCCTAAACCTTAACCTGGAGCGCAGCTTGACACGCGAAGTCCTTACCTTTGGGTTGCACGGAATGAAGGAATGGATCCTTATTGTAGTCCCTGCAGAATCCTCAATAATAATGTAGTGGGTTCAGGGGTTAAGGGTTTAGAAGGTTTTCATGTTTATGTCCATTCCTTCATTCCCTACTGGCCCTCTACCCTCAACCTTAAACGCTAGACCCTAAATTTAGGGTAAACGCCGTAAACCCTCAACCAAAAACCCTAAACTCTAAGCCTTAACCCCTCAACCTTAAGCCTCAAACTCTAAGCCTTCAAGGTCCCATTTTTAACCCTCACGCACTCCAGCCAGGACGACTTCTGCGAGTGCATCCCGCCGTGGACGGGCATCTAAGCTGCATGCATGTCAGGTTGGCTGCTGAGAGTTTAGGGGTTAGGGGGTTTAGGGGTTTAGGGTTTAGGGGCTTTGGGTCTAGGGTTTAGGGGTTAGGGTTTAGGGGTTTAGGGGTCTAGGGGCTTAGGGGTTTAGGGGCTTTGGGTCTAGGTAAGAAATTAATTGCAGTGTCGAGGGTTCTTCTTGGTAGGGAGGCTTTCAAGGTTCTCAGGGCGCATCTCAGAATTTCCTCGCGCATGTTCAATGCAGGGATGCTGTGTAACCGGGCGCAAGATGTCATCCACCAGCAGCTTGTCTGCCATGGATACATGTTGCCTGAGATGGCTTTAGGGTTGAGGGTTAGAACGCGTCCCCTATACACGCCAAAATACTATATGACTCTCATTTTCGATATCCCCAAACCCTGAACCGTGCAAACCTGATGTAGAGCCCCCTAGCCCCGCATGCTGAAGTCTGGGTCCAAAACACACCCGATAGAACGTACCCTTGGAACCACCCACCTGTAATGGGCCTCCATTAAGATAAAGGTTTCAAAGTTGCCCTAGGGGCACCGAGTTAAATGTAAAACCCCAGGACCCTCCCCCCCCCCCCAAAAGGTTGACCTCCTCCCCTCCAGTTGTAAGACATTTCCCTCGATATGCAATCGTATTATCTGAGGGCTGATCCATTCTAAGTGAATAACTTCTGAGAGGTGAGACTCTGAGAACCTTGATCATATCCGAAACCTGTTAGGGCTTTGGGTGTGGGGTTTAGGATTTCGGTTCGAGGGCAGGATGACCTTAAGCCCCAACACCCGAACCTCAAACCCCAAACTATGTTCTTTGGTCTCCTTTCTCGTGGATTCTAAGGAACTGTCTGCGACAACAAGCAGCAGAGCAGCGATGGAGGCATCCCCTTTTTAATCCTCTCCTAAACGCCTTAATTGAGGTTACAGGGTAACTGCAGTTTTCAAACAAGTTTCACTCCCTGCGGGTGTGGGCAAGCGGCGGTTCTGACGGCTTCGTGCGTGCCCGGGAGGGCAGTTCAGATGCGTAGCAGTACCTGCACGGTTTAAGGTTGCGTGTAGTACGGAATGAAAGAATGGAAAAGAAACCATTAAATTGTTGTGCGTCATACATGGGCTACGACAGAGGCTATTCTACTGTAGGGGTCCATTCCTCCATTCCTACTGACAACTCGTAAGGTAGAAGCAGCATAGAGAGACAGCAATGTTCTGGCTTGAACCGAAGCATTCAGCAACCCGGTTGCTGCAAAGGATTTCAAATCAAGTTACCACACTAGGTGTATGTATATATATATATAGCAATTAATATGCTTTCCCCAAAATAGTGACTTGAACTAGGTTCCTTAAATCCCTATACTCCCCCAGTTTCCATTTCATTTTCCATCTTATTTTCCATTTGATTCTCCATTATAAGGGGATAATGTAATTTAAACTAAGTTCCTTAACAGCATCCCAGTCAAAACCCAGCACCGTGGTAAAGAAGTGCCTCGCTGATGGCCTGGAGTGAGGCTCCAAGAAACCCGAATCGCCAATGTAGACCCGTCTAGGGTTAGGTGACGTAACTTAAGTTCAACTCCATGGAGTGCTGTATGAGCAAGATAAAAACGGGTGTGATTGTTGAGTATAATGTAGACGCCTGATTAATCAACCCCCTCCTTTTGAGGGCCTTAATAGTAGGATCCCTATTATAATCCCTATTAAGGAGGAGGGTTTAGTAATAAGGGATCTCATTAGGCGGATTTTTGAAGTGGGAGCTTCTTAATGTTCTTACCACGTATTTAGCCCCTGCACAGGCCCTCGAAATGGTTTGTAATTCCTGTATATCCTCCGGGTCCTTAAGAGAACCGGTTTTGAGAAGCCCCCAAGTAAACAGAGCGAACACAGACTGTGTAGTTCACAAAGCCAGAGTCAGTGGTTCAAAATCCGGACGGGGTCCCAAAAATGAGGACTGGGGTCCGTATTGGGGTCCCCCTATTTTGGGAAAGTACAAAATCCTGAACTTGGGACCCCAACCCCTAAACCCTGTAAGCCCTACACTCTAGACCTAATCCCCAGACCCTGAACCTGAAACCACACACAACATTATACCCTGCATCTTGGATTATAGAGAGTTGCGTGACCTCCATGGGCAGGCTTTAGGGTATATAGCCCCTCTTAAGTAGATTGAATATGGGGTATATGGGAATCTTATTATAGTATACCTATTAATTTACCCAAAGCCATATTCTATCTACCCTAAGCCCTACTTAAGGGGGACTATAGGGCTTTAAAGTTTTTCCATCTCTCAGGGTTTAGGGTTTAGGGTTTAGGAGTCAGGGATGTGGGGGGCTTCAGTGCTTACTGCTACCTTGAAGGAGCAATCCCCCTAAGGGTCGAAGTACCTAATAATCATATACTTACCCAGAACCTGTACTATAATTACTACTACCCAAATCCCAAGTACATCATTATTGGGTACATGGACCCTCTGGGTCCAGCTCACATAGATGTTTGGCCCCTGGTAAACACCAGGTAGAAAGAATCTGGGTCGGTATTTACATGACCATGGCCTTCAAAAACCCCAAGGGAAATCGTCTCAGCCTTAGCCCAGTGACCTTTACCATGAACCATGTCGATTGATGGCAAATGTGGAGGTTTCCCAAAAGTAGGGGTACCTTTTTGGGGGTCCCCATTACAAGGATCATAGTATTTTGGGGTCTATATTTGGGTCCCCTTATTTTGGGAAACTACCATGTTCATTCTAGCCCATCATATTCGGAACCATTCACAATGGGGAGGGGTATCGTAGGAATGAGCGTACCCCTTGATCAGGTCACATAGATTAAGCTATGGTAAGATTCTCGAATCGGGATTAAGTGCGAACACGATCTTCTCGCAAATTACTGTTCCCACAAGGAACCTTAGCGGAACACAACTCCGTACACTGGCCTTCTTTCCAAGTTTTAGGTATGTAGGATTGATGGAAAACTGCTTAATCGACGAGTTCTTGCCTAAGCCCAAAACCTTGAACCCTAAACCCCAATCAAACCCCGTGACATTCCGTGACTTTCAGCCGACATCAATCAACCCTGGAACCGCATACATCAGATATGGTAGTTTCCCAAAATTAGGGGTACCTTTTTTGGGGGTCCCCATAATAAGGATTAGAGTATATTGGGGTCTATATTGGGGTTCCTCTATTTTGGGAAACAACCATATCAATAATATCCTGCATGACCCCCTGCACGTTATGTCTTGGGAACTGCCGTTGTGGCAGATGAAAGAGAATTTAGGTTACTTCAATCCCCAAAATTAGGAGCCCATGATAGTAATATAATAGTTGTAGGGTCCTGGAGTGTGTAGGTCTTAGGGTTTAGGGTGCTACTGTAAATCTCCTATCAAAGTGAGAAGAGGAAGTAGCCCCTGCAAACCTCCAATCCCTGCGGGTGTCTCTATAGCCTCTTGCCCCCCATTTCCGCCTAAGCAGGAGTACGAAAAATCCCGCACCCTAAACCTTAAATCCTATAATTCCTCAGCCTCAGGTAATCCCCAAACCCTGCCTATACATCCCTACAGTGGCTGGGAACTATGGTATCACAGTATACATAAGATGCAGGATTTCGCCCGCTAAGCCCTAAACCCTAAACCCTAAACCCCTACACCTTTCACCCTAAACCCTAAATCCTCAACCTTGACCTTGCCTATGACCTCCTTATTTATTCCCTCTAAATGAAACCCCAAACCGTATACCTAAAACCCTAAACCCTACACCCTATGCACGTACATCCTAAACCCAAAAACCCTAAACCATAAACCCTACACCCTATGAACGTAAACCTTAAACCCCAAAACCCTTAACCCTAAACCCTACAGCCTATGAATCGTAAACCCTAAACCGTAAACACCACAAACCCTAAACCCTAAACCGCGCCATGCACCACACAGCTCCTGCAGGCCCTGGCCGAGCCGTCGCTACAATACTTGAGCCAGGAGGCGACGCCAGAATTTCGGTTCTTAGCTTAAGGTTTATTGGGGTTTAGGGTTTCGGGTTCATAAGGTTTGGGATTCAGGGTTTAGGATTCATGGGGTTTAGGATTGAGGATTCGAAGTTTAGGGTGCGTAGGGTTTAGGGTTTAGGGTTCGTAGGGTTCATAGGGTTTAATAGTGTTTAGGGGTTCAGGGTTTGTAGGGTTGAGGGTTAAGGGCTTAGGGTTTAGGGTTTCTTGATTGGGTTCAGGCCTTAGGGTTTATAGCGTTTAGGGCTTAATTATGGTTTATGATTTACGGTTTAGGGGTTTTTGGTTTAGGGGTTTCTGGCTTGGGGTCTGGCTGGCAATCAGGGTTTAGGGGTTTCGGGTCTGGAGTCAAGGAAGCAGGGCTTACAGTTTAGGATGTAGTTTTGAGGGCGCAAGGTTTAGGGTGTAGGGTTTAGGATGTACGTTTTGCGCTTCGGTTTTTAGGGTTTGGAATCTAGGAGTTAGGACGTAGAGTTTTTGGGATTTGGGCCTCAGGCTATAAAATTTTGGACCCTTGTTTTAGGGTGTTGTAGTGTGTAGCATTTACGGTTTTAGGGCCTAAGCTTTTGGCTGTAGGATTGGTTGGTATTAGTCCGGGATTTCCGTTTGTTTTTCAAGATGTAGGGTTCTGGGCTTACCTGGGTAGCCAAGTGAGAAGAAATGAGAGGGTTGTTCCACAAGCAATTTGCCGGGTAAGGACCCTAATCTTCAAGAAGTGCTTTCTTTGGGAACTGCTATTTGATTTCCTTTTTGTTTGGCTAAGTTCGTAAGTTTAGGCTATAGGACTCAGGATTCTTGGGGCTAAGGATGAAAGGGAGGTCACGGCCGCATGAACTTGACGAGTCATGTTTTCATCTAGAGGTTAGGATGCTGGATTCCGCATTTTAGTAGGAATCAAGGAATGGATCCCCATTTGCTCTTCCATTGCCTCATTTTTTGCTGACCGCTGGGTTCTACCCTAAACCCTAAACCCTAAACTTCTAGAACTACTACTGCCAGTAGCATTGCTTCTTAATTAAATATTCTCCCACCACCCGAGCCTTGCAGCTTCCAAAATCCAAAGACCTAAGCACGGGTTCAGGGTTTAAGGTTTAGGGTGTAGAGCTTAGGGTTCAAAACCTTAGACCAGAAGCCGTAAACAAGCATACATCCTGAGGTGAGGACGAGCTGCATCAGAGCCTCCAAAATTGGTGGGCCACTCGCCTGGCACATAATCCTGGGGTTTGTAGGGCCCCTTGAGCCTCATCAGAGGTAATTCGAGGATATTCATCTAGGGGGCTCTAGGACAGAAACTTTTGGAGTTTAGCATTGTTTGCTCTACTGGTCAGGGGTTGGGTTCTCGGTGACTTCTGATGTTTTGTGTGTATGCTGTGTGGATGCGGCGCACGGGGTTGAAGTTAGTTGGCTCTTCAGGTTTGCTTACCGGGGGGGGGGGAAGAAGGGAATATACTATATGGGGATTACACAGGGGTTCTCTTCCTTTATTCCCTATCTAGAAAGCCAGCTACCCATGATTATAGGCAACTTTGCCCTAATTTCCTACGACTTTGGGTTAAAGTAGCTCATCATTATGGGTAACTACTCTTTCTAGGTACTAACCACCAGTAAGTTTGGGGCGTGGCTCATGGGGCGGCCATTTCGGATGTAGCTTCTGGCAGGATCCTATACTACGGTAGATACTAAAAAGATCCTGCATGACCCTAGGTAAGTTATACCTTGGGAATTGTGGTATTATAGTAGACTAAGGTCATGCAAAAATTTTAGTATCAACAATATACTTCCCCGAAAAAGGTCCGAAAAAAGGTCCGAACAAGGCCTACTTAAGGATTCATCGCTTCTCCCTAGTAGAAAAACACCCTGCGCCCCCTAAATATCCAGCACCCCCCTAATATTGCGTGGTGGAGGGGTGTTGAACATCCTATAGAAGCTTTCGCGTCTATTTTAGGTTTAGGGTCTATGGCTTAAGATTTAGGATTTCGGGTTTAGGATTTAGGGTTTAGGGTCTCGGGTTTAGGGTTTAGGGTCTGTTTTGGGATTCATTGGCACTTGAAACCCTCGCTGCTGGCAACTTCTCTTGATCTTTGATTGGGCTCAGACACGACCAAGGCGAGGCAAAGGTTCTGGGGGCACAGATGGTAGGGTTTAGGGTTTAGGATTTAGGGTTTAGGGTTTAGGATGTAGGGTTTAGGATTTAGGGTTTAGGGTTTAGGATTGATTCTCAACTTTAAGCACTAGACCCTGAACCGTAAATCCGAAACCCCGAAGCCACAAACTCAAACCCCAAGCCCCTGAACCTTACACCCCAGCCCCCGCAGAAAAAAAACGTGTGTCAACACCAAAAAAGGCAAGAATGCTAACACTGACCCCTAAACCCTAATCCCTGAACCCTAAATCTCTAGACCTTAATCCCGAAACGCTAAAGCCAAAAACCTAATCCCTAAGTGGATCAGGCCAACTTCAATAGGAAGTTGGATCAGCCCGTCATCATCTTCTATGCCAAGGTTCCGGACGATTTCTGGGCGTTAGAGCTTAAAAAGGTTTAGGATTTAGGGTTTAGGCTTAAGGATTTAGGGTTTGGGCTTTAGGATTTTGGGTTTGGGCTTCAGGGGTTAGGCTTTAGGGTTTAGGGTTAGGATTTAGGGTTTATGCTTTGGGGCTTAGGGTTTGGGGTTTTAGGTGATACTTGGAAGCTCAGGGAGACTCTGCAAATGAGTTAGTGCAGGGTTTATGGAGATTGGTGTAGGGGTTTTCAGTTACCAGGCGGATCAACTGGGCCTCCTGGCAAATCCCCAGAGGCCTCCGAATGAGACAACCCTACAACCGAAATCCTGAACTCAACTCCCGTGTGGCGAATTGAGGAAATAGCAAATAGCGCTTGGGGTTCATCATAATCACGTAACCAGCAATTCACCAATAATCAAATTAGCTTTTGTGGCTAACTAAACAGATAAGCACACACTATCTGGGGCTCTGACTGAGCAAGTAATTAATAGCAGCCAGTCGCAACATCAGCCTTGTAGTGCATTAAGAAAGAAACAAACAAAATGTGCCGGCGCTCCTAGTTCCCAGACCCGCTAAAGGATCCAAAATGGAATCCCCCTAAAATGAACCCATTACTACATTGGGGAAGCTAGGGGAATATTAGGGGGTTCCATTTTTTGGATCCTTTAGGGGGTCTGGGTTAGGGTGCCCCTTGATAGCCCTCCAAAAAGCCCCGATGAAAGGTAGTCTGGGCCACTTGTGGGTAGAGGGTTTAGGGTTTAGGGCTTAGGGTTTAGGATTTAGGGTTTAGGGTTTAGGGTTTAGGGGCTGACTGGAAATATAGGATCCCCCGAAGAATTATGTACAATCAGGGGAGGTTTGTTTAGGAACAAGGGAGGGGACTACATTGTTTTGTATAGTCGCTTACGGTTAATGTTGTTGATAAAGTTGGTTTTGCTGTTATTATTAGGTTTCAGAGAGCATGAAGCACAGAAAAGGTAAAGGGGACACTGCTTGCAATTTAAGATTGTGAGGCATGTAAGTCAGAAAGGATGACGGTTACGCTGCTGGTGCTTCAAGGTTTGGATAACAAATAAGACGGAAATATGAGGGGACATTGCTTGCGGTTTGAGATTTAGAGAGCTTATACGGGAAACGCAAAGATGATGGGGACACTGCTTGCATTTAGGAGCTGGAGTGTGTATAAAACACGCAAGATGAGAGGACACAGCTTGCGATTCAAAATGTACAGAAGATGTAAACCAGAAAAGATGATGTGAGGGGGGTAGGGGCTGAGGGGCGGAATAGGGCTTCAAAATATACAAGTCAACGATCGCCAATTATTCACTCCAGATATTTTCGTATTACGCGAGAACATTTTCGATGAAATTGTCATGCTAGCGCCAGCACTGCGCCCCAAGCACATGAGTAAACCCTAAACCCTAAACCCCTAAACCCTAAACCCCTAAACCCTAAACCCTAAACCCTAAAGTACATTTCTGGTAGCAGGACAGGGTCATGATGGGGCCCGATGCCCAATGTGTGGCATCCATAGCGACCTTGCTTCTCCATTTGTGGCGCGGCTAGCCCTTGGGTGTGACGTCGTATTTTTTCTGTTTTTTTCTGCCAGGTGGCTCTTCGGGATGAGCGATCTTCTGAAGTTTGATCCACAGATTGTCAGTACTAATAACATGTTGAATGTTGATAGTATCATTAATGTGGTTAATGCGCTCAGTCTTCTGCAGAAGATTTTCTTTTCATGTTGTTCACATCGTTAGTATTTTTGAGTTTAAAAAAGGGTCACCTCTAAGCACTTGGTTCACCGTGAAAGAGAAAGGGGAAGGGGGAAAAATCACGCCATCGGTGGATCCTGCCTTTGCTTTGCCTTTGGTCTACATACTTGCTGCTGATTACTGCAACGATGCTATGCAAATGTCCTGTCCAAGCGCCGAAGCGAAAGGACTCTCGCGAAATCGCTTGTGACTCAAACATACCGCTCCGTGAGTTGTGTTCTCGAGAAAGCTAACATTCTCCGATGTGTGGCTGGCTAACTGGACAGAGACACCAGAGCTGAACGCTGTGCAGTGGTGAGAGTAGTAGCCTATGCACATTTCAGGTTCTCTTTTTTCTTGGAACGTCTTCGGGGAAAAAAGAGCTGCCTAAGAACAGAGCAGTGGAGCTGGAAATGGAGGCGTGCTGGAAACCACGTGAGGCTCGAGACGGGGGACAAGATTAGGCGCGCATAAGCGCCTTTTCGACAGACCAGTGCTCACCAGCACTTGGGCTTGGATGCGCTGGTGACCGCATGCTCCTGGAACACGAACGTTATGATTATGGTTTGGGCATGGATGCTCCCGGTCAGTGCATGCGCTTGGAACACGAACGTTATCAGGGTTTGGGCATGTATCTGGACAGGGCGAGGTCCGTGTAGCAATGGTTGAAGATCAGGAAACGCACGAAACTCTAAAAAAAAAAGAACAGCCCCTCCAAGAGCCAGCGTGCGCACAATTTCCCAGGTCTTAACCGGGTTTTGTGGCCCTCGAGAGCGCATTCAAGATGCGCGTTGAGGTGCAACCAGCAATGCAACCGGGAACCCTAAACCTTGTACATAGCCTCCAACTTCCGTTTCTGTTTTCCATATGCTTGTTAATTTGATTGTCCTGTGGGGGTAAAACTAACAATCAGCAAGACCAGAAGAACAGAATTTAGGAACCAACACCCCTAGAAATTAGAACACTATAACTATCACATGAGCTGTAGTCTAAACTCCTTAAAGGGGGGTTATATAGGGGATTATATAGGGAACTACTATATGGGTTATTAAGGGGGATACTAGGAGTTTAGATTATGGCTCGCATGACTACAAGAAGGATTGGGTGTGGAGCGGGGTTGAAAACCTTGAGCAAAAAAATATTTCAAAGAGCTAGAGCCGAAGAAATACGTTTAGGAGATTTCCCGTGATAACGTTCAGGGTTTAGGAGTTTAGGGAATATGCTATCCATACGTCCTAACCTTCAAGCCTAAACCCATGATAAAAGTGTCCATTCTGCTTTCCCTTCCAACATACACCTTAACCTAAACCATAATTGGTATTTCCCATGTTCATTAAACCCTAAACCCGAGCCAACCCTAAACCCTGAACCCTAAACCCTAAACCCCAAACTTTCAATCCTCAGAACATAAAGCCACAAGAGGCGTTCACCAGCGGAGTCCAAGCACTACTAAGCTCCACACCGAACCGTGCCGCTGGGCCTGCGAGAGGGGTTTTTGCAGAAGTGGGGGAAGTGTGGGATGTAGGGTTTGGGACTTAGGGCTTTGGGTGTAAGATTCATAATTTAGGGCTTAGGGCGTTGGATTTCGTGTTACTAGTCTGCTTACAACTGCCTACGAACCTGCACTCCAAGTGGCGCCTAAACCCTAAATCCTAAACCCTAAACCCTACTTACATCCTATTTTGGTATTCCAGCCATGGCCTGAAGATCATGGGTTCCCCTTATTAGGGGTATTGGGGTTGTTAGGGTTATTAGGGTTATAAGGTTATTAGGGTTTAGGGTTTAGGGTTTAGTACTACCCCCTCTATACTACCCCCCTAGGTTCCCCCTGTGAGTAAGGTTATCTAGGGATACTTAGGCTTAATGTAGGTTAATTCAAGGGGAACCTAGGCGGGAGTGGTATAGAGGGGGGTTGTAAGGAAAAGAAGGACACTTGAACCCCAAAAGCACCACAAGACTACTGCGGAATCTTAAATTATTCCCAGTAAGGGCTATATACATATATACATATATATATATATCTCTATAGCGGTGATTATATAGGGATATGAGATATGTGCGTCGGCACTTCCCCGTACCCCCACCCAGTGCTCCATGATATGGAGTATGATTAACTGATTATCCTACCACCCCCCGCCCTCTACCCTAAACCCTAAACCGTGGTCCTGTGGTCCGGGGTTGGTGGGGTTCTACAGGTTTAGAAAAGGTCTGCATGGAGAGCATTTGAAGGTTTGATTTAGTTGGATACCGATGTTACAGAGATAGAGATAGAAGGTTTGAAAAGGTTTGATCGGATTTCATATACAGGGTTTACACGGGGTTCATAGCTGTTATATGGTTGATAAAAGGTTAGAAAGTTTTCTGGAGGGATCGTAGAGGGCTTATATAGGTTTCACAGAATTTCATCGGGGGCTGAGAAAGATACACCCCCCTTGGTCCTGTGGTCCGGGTCTTGCGGTGAGGGTGAGGGTTATTACAGAGTATATGGTTCTTGCGGGTTATAGATATGGCTCATCCCTAGATGAGGACCATACCGTTGGGAGGGGGGAGTGGGGGTGCGGGGGGGCGGATGAAGAACGCAGAGCCCAGACGCATATGCGTCAGTATATAAGGTTTATCGGTATAATGGAGAATCAAAGAAAACATGTAGATGAAACGGACATATAATGAGCTTTGTAGGGAGCATGACCACTTTTGTGGTCTTAGGTTCCTTGAAAAAGTATGATATAGGGTACCTCCACTAAATGATTTTGGTAATGATTTAGGCTCTTACAGTAACCAAGGGAGGCTCAGTGGAGTGCACAAGTTAAACCTCAACTCTTTACTCTTTACCCTACACTGGTTTTCATGGTACTATGAACAGCTTCGTCAGTGTGACATATGGGCTGCACAGCAACTCTGATGTAGAAGCCGTAATAGTTACCAATGTTACACCTGTATAGCCCAGACATAAACCTAGTATGCACCGAAGAAGTTCCCACCTAGCGGCGCGGCCATCTTGCAAGCACAAGAAGGTCCGAAACCTATCATCCTCCGGGTCCCAACCCAGCTTGGGGTCGGTGTAAAGGTCTAGGGTTGTCCGAATGGTTCTTTCCTTGTTGGGGGTTTAGGGTTGAGGGTTTAGGGAGTCTTCCTAATGTTGTTTAAAGACAGCAGTATGTTCGGGACCCAACCAGGCACCATAATCATTGACAGCCGCGCAGATCATCCTCACATTGTTTTCTATCCCGAAATGATCTAGGGTTTAGCGTTGAAGCCCCTAAGTCCAAATGCCAACATCACATGGGGGAACCCTGAGCCCTAACCACCCTAAACCCCCCTAAACCCCAAGCCTTACGCCGAATCAGATGGGCGTCTCATAGCGCCCCTCAGGTCTCCCATGAGATGGGTCATTGGATTAGGGTTTAGGGTTTAGGGTTTAGGGTTTAGCGGATTTTTCGTCGTACCAAAGCCAATAAGGAATGTACTTATCCTCTTCAGTAGCATCCCAAGAAGGAACCAGATTAATTGCATAGATTCCAAGGGTCCAAGTCTTTACAGTTGGAGAACCACCGTAAACCTAGATCCCATACCCCACATGGGGGTTTCTCCACAAAGGGGACCCCTGGCATTGCCTCATGATCCCTATGTTTCCATCAAGTGTATACGACCCGCTTTGCAAGAAGCCCCCCATTCTGCCTAAGGGCTTGGACACCTACACCCAGATCCCACAAGCCTACTGTTACAAGTAGTTAGTAGGATTCAGAAACAATGGGACTCCCCCCTAAAACATGCTACTTTCCATGTTCTTTTCCATTCCTCCTGAACCCCAAATTCTCACACTATAGTACATTCCATTTGCTTTTCCATGCCTCCATGCCCCATTGGCAGCCAACAAGACAAGGTGTGGTTCGCCTATGTGGGGCCAGAGTTCCGAGGGTTCGGGGCGGAGGCAGGTGGTTTAGGGTTTGACCTCCTTTTGATAATAAAGGGATTTTGGTAACCCCCAACCCCCAAAAATAGGACCCTATGACTATCATATGCTGGTTATAGGGTCCTAATTTTGGGGGTTGGGGTTACCAAAATCCCTTTATTATTTGACGTACGGCTGATTAAAACAAGCTAGCCCGCATCCCTCCCACCTGAAACCCCTCGAAAAATTGCTTTAGTGGTTTAGGGTTTAGGGTTTGAACCTGCATGCCATTAGTCCCGTTGCCCAAATCAGAAGAAGAAAGAAATTAGGAGCCAGAGCTCATGATAATTATCCTACATCACCTATTGTCTAAACTCTTAGTATCCCCCTTGGTAACCCCTATAATAGTCCCCTATATAGTCCCCTACATAACCCCTTTAGGGAGTTTAGGCTATAGCTGACATGACTTAGAGGTATGGTGGGGTACCCTGGTCCGCAAGGTATAAATTGTGCAGGGTTGTTGATATCAACTGAGTAGTAGTTTATTTGGGGATACTATGGTACCCAATATAGAGTAAGATTCTATCCTCCTTTTGGTGTATAGTATTTTATATAAGGGATATTATCGTACTAGGTTCAACCACCAAAAAACGCTACTCAAGTGTATCTACTCCCTGCAGCTGCCGCACGCTGAACCCCAACTCCGCACCGTCAATTTTTTTTAATAAAGGATCCCTCAGTTCTGACCTGCCAAAAGGTTTAGGG
Source organism: Symbiodinium pilosum (assembly GCA_905231905.1). Lineage (NCBI taxonomy): Eukaryota > Dinophyceae > Suessiales > Symbiodiniaceae > Symbiodinium > Symbiodinium pilosum. The sequence goes on from CAJNIZ010045003.1 coordinate 30,989, forward strand.
GTTAGGGTTTAGGGTTTGATGGGGAAAGGAATTCTATAGGCCCAGGCATATTATCCTAAATGATTCACAGGGAAGGTTTAGGGATCAGGGCTTATCCCTCAATCCCACTCACCAGGAATATAAGAGGACCTTAATATAATCCCTATTATCGCCTATAGTCACTATTACTGGGTGGGGGGTCCTAAACCCTAAACCCCAAACCCTAAACCCTTAACCCCTAAGGTTTATCCCTCAATCCCAGTCACCTTTCTAGGGTTGAGGGCTCTGGAGCTCAGGAGTTGGTTCTTCGAGTTCAGGGCTTACGCTTTAGTGTGCTCAATGCTGGTTTAGGGTTTTAGGGTTTTAGGGTTTTAGGGTTTTAGGGTTTAGGGTTTAGGGTTTAGGGCTGAACCCCAAGCCCTCATACACTCTTATCCATAGAACTCCCTAGATGCGTCACTGCAGGACAGTACGTCGGCAGCCTGGTGCAGGCGCGGGAAAAGGATTTGAGTGAGGTTGGGACAAAGTAACTATGTATGAATACGTTTACAGTTCACAACAGTACATACACCTGGAATAGCTTGCAGAAGTCCGGTTAGCTGTTACAAGTCATGAGCCCAGTTTGAAGCAGAAACAAATTGTGCCCAGTTTGAAGCAGAGACCTTCACACCCCCAAAACCCGCCTTCTAGAAGGAATGGTAAAAAGAATTTCAACAGCGCTGCAGAACTGCACGCAAAGCCCTAAGCCTTGAACTCTACACCCTAAACGCTAAAGCCTTCAAGTTACACAGGTCTCTTTGAGTAGGACAGTTGTCTTATGGAGGAGGGTATAGGGATCCCCACTTTGGTATGTAGAGACGATATCAGGTTCTATAGGGAGCGGATGAGTGGACTCGAGACGAATCTTACAGCCGTATCTCTAAAGCCCCCAGACCTTAACCTTACCCTTGACCCGAAAATCGGACAAAAGTCGAAAGTCTAAAGCCGCAAACCTCTAAAGGAGCTTCCAACATTCGGGGCCCTTTCCTGGTGGTTTCTAATGTAGGGCAATGGAGGGCAGGTTCATGACCAAACCTAATTGCACTCTATCTGGGGCCCCTTATTTTGGAAACTACCCAAAGGCTTCACTTTTCCTCTAAAGCCTTACCTTCCCCAAGCAAAATTCAACCCTATGTAGCCCCATTCAAAAATCCCAGTGGTCTATATGTCGTCTGTGAGAGACCCCGTTTCAAGTTTCATGTTCGTCTGGAGGAGTGTGAAGCCTGAAAGGTTCCAGTTCTCCTCAGTTTTCCAGCATCCAGCACTGCGGAACATGGTTGGTGCCTCAGTGGCTTTCTAGTTGCATGGAACGGGTGTTGGGAAAATCCTAAAAGCCTCACCCGACCTCACCCCACATGGTAGTTTTCACAGAAGATTGCCCCAAATGGTTTCGAATTTACTTAAAAGCAACTGGTAATTTGCAGGAGTAGCCTAACTTGGGGTGTATGCGCGGGGCTGGGGGCTTAGGATCAAGGGGCCTCCTGGTTATAAGATGCTTATGAGTTATGAGCGGATCTTTTAGAACAGGACTTTCTGCCTGGAACTAAGTCGTACAATGAGTAATTATCGGACTTATGAATTTCAGCCAACAATTCTCTCTTTTGGGGTACCTGAACACCCCCCCTCTATTCTACCCTGCCCCGCAAGAGCTCCCCCTCAGTTAGGATTATGACCGTAAGCCCTAAACCCTAAACAGCACTCATTAAGGTGGATTCTGGGGGAACCTAAGGGGTTGCCCCAAACGTGGGGTTGTATACAGGGGGCTGGTTAGTAGAAAACACAGGTTTCAGATCTAGGGTTGAGGGTATTGTGGGTTATGGGTTTAGAGTTCTTGGGTCTACGCGGATGCCGCGTGTTGAAAAAGTGTACCTGACACGTCCTTACAGAGGTCTAGGTATTCAATGCCAAAGGGTTGGGGTTTCATTATTGCGCAAGGTTTAGGGTCTACTGTTCCAAAGCAGCATGCGTGGCCATGCCTCGAAAACCCGCGGGTCTTCCCAAGTTTCTGGTCTAGTTTGGTTTTTGGCCTTAGAGGTTAGGGTCTTACAGTTTAGGGTTCAGGTTTTCTGCTAAAACCGTAAGGGCCCTTGACGCCGTAAACAAGAGATGGGCATTTCTGGACCTCATTGATCTCTTTTGGATGATGTTTCGCAGCAGGGCATACAACGGAGAACCCTAGCTTTGGGAAGCCTTCTACTCCAATGGCAGTGTTACGTTGAATACTTGCAAGATTTTCAAATCAGTTCACCCAGATGGGATGGGGCGGAGGGTTTTGGGTTTTGAGGGACCCCACCCAGACGCGGCACAACTGTTGTAAGGACATGTTAATATCCGACCTCCATCACTGACGACGGGTCCATTTTGTCATCAGCATGGTACCCCGCCGAAGGCTCTAGAGGGTTTAGGGCGGGTTTAGAGCCTTTGCACCCTGAAGCCGTCGGCCCCCATTGACAGAAGGCGTGGGTAGTCTGGCTGGGTGCTGGATACCGCTTCGCACAGCCTCTTGCTCGAGATCCCGTCGAGCAGACGGCATCGGCAGGCCCAGTGTTAGCTACAGGGTGTTATTTTTTGGGGGGGATAATTTCTGGGTTGGCCTTGGGGAATTTAGATATCTTCCCTAATTAGTTTTATAAGGGACCCAAATACGGATAAGGGCTCCAAAGGCGAACCAAGGTTTCAGAGTGAGAGGATTCAGGGTAGAGGGAGGAAGTGTAGGGTCGGTGGCGCAGGAATGTTCCAAACCTCAACAGGGCCTGGAGGAAAGTAGGGTTTAGGGTTTAGGCTCCGGGTGTAAGAGAGATGAGAGAGTCGGGGGTTGCTGGCGTTTGGCCCGGCCTGCGGAGGAGTAAGGTTGAGACTGGCCCCCCATACAGCAACAGCCCCCTAAACGCGAAACGCAAATCTCTCAGCCGCCCTAGCTCCAAATTCCTAAAGTCTGCGCCAACATCATCCCCAATCCCTAGACCCCCATCCTAGTCTTAAATGCCTGCTCCCACCCCTAACATCGGAACTCCCTTAACATGTCATCCCATTACCTTGACTGACTAAGGTTTTCCCAGTTGAAGTAGGCTTAGGGTTTAGGAGTTAAGGGTTTAGGCTTATGTCCCCAGTTACCCTCCAGTTTTCTGAGAACCTCCTCCAAGGTAGCCTGCAGCAATTCCCAGCGAGTTCTCACCGTCATGCTCATGAAGGAGATTGTCAAAATGAGTACTATTAGGGCTTCTCGTGTTCCCTCTAGAATCTCTACATCTCCGAACAGTCCCGGAGAGTTCCCAAAATTTGAGAAACCGTGAACCTTGAATCTGATCCCCAAACCCTACCTATACCCACAAACCCGAAAAAGGGGCACTCAACTCCAAGCATGCCAGATGCCGTTCTTGGCTTCGTACCCGGACCCTCTGCCCAATGGCGACCTCCAGCCGCTTTGCGCCGCCCGGCATAGGGTTGCACTTGGGGTTGGGAGTGTAGGGTTTAAGGGTTCAGGGTTTAGGGTAGGGACTAGGCCCCTAAACCCTGAACCCTAGCTCTACAGTAGTTCCCATGAATTCCCGATTGTACTCGTGATCAGCCTGTGACCTCTAGGGTGTTTTGAAAAATATAGCTGTTGTAGCCCCTAAACCCTAAACCCTATAGACATTTTGCGAGTAAGGGACCATTCTCCATCTATCCCCAGAATGACGCAGCTGGGAGGTTGTGCAGAGGTTCTGCAGGGATTTTAATTGGGATATTCAAGAATATGTAGGGATATGTAGGGATTTGTAAGGTTCGAACGCAGGCAATGACATGATTGTAGTAGCTGAGAAGCGCATGGAAGATGAAATGGAAACTGGGATTGGTGGGTCCTGCTCACAGGGCAAAAATGGCAAGAACCCTAAACCCTAGTTTCAGAAGCTCCCGCTTCTGAGGTCATTTGGCGCTACTTTTCACGGCCGCAGAGGAAAGACAGAGGCCCCATGAGATGTTTCATTTCTGGGTGTAGGTGCTTCAAGTTTGAGCGATCTGGCTGTTGATGGGTTCCCCGGAACCCCCCCATCTACACTATCCCCGGCCAGGTTCCTCTTTGAATTAGCCTTAATTAGGCTTATGTAAGCCTAATCATATCCTATCGCGAGCATGAGTAGGGTTCTATCGTCAGCTTAGAAGTACTTAATGAGTCCCACGAGCCTCCACGTACTAGGTGGGGGCCCACCCTACCCCAGCCGACCCAGAGGTCTCTGAGCCTTTCCTTGGTAAGCAGGGAAGGAAGGAATGGATCCTTAAGGGGTTCAGGGTTTAGTGTTTGGGGTGCGGAATGAAGGAACGGGTCCTTATAACAATCCCTTTACTGTAATTTCCAAGAGTCTAGTAGTTTCCGTTTTCTCTTCAACTCCTTCAATCCCGCTCAACCAGAAGTAGGTAAATACATTATATGTTTACAGGTGGAATCCGCTTAGACCTATACTGGAAATGCTGTTTTTAGTACTTCCTTCGAGCTATACACAATAGTCCAAGACTAAGAAGGAAAACCTATGCCTAAGGAGACTACAGAGGGGTTGTGGACAGGGAGCTCCGGACCCTGGCCCCTACACCCTCCTAAACCCTAAAACCCTAAAACCCTAAACCTCAAACCCTAAACACTAAACATTAACCCTAAACACGGAGTCCTCATCTCCCAACCGTAGATCGAATCTCTGATCCGCAGCTCTGAGCACGAATCCCTTTGAACCCGAGAACCTTCACCCTAAACCCTAAGTTTGAAATTAGGGTTTAGGCTTTAGGGTCTCATGGGTTCCCCTACTACGCCCGTCTACACTACCCCTATGGTTGCCCCATAACTCGAGTTAGGGGCCGAGAAGTAAGGTGAAGAGGCCATCTAAAGGTAGTTACTAAGTCCCATGAACCTCCGCGTAATAGTTGTATATTGGGAGTATATAGGGATCCCAGTAGACGTACCATTATCCCTTGTGGTCACCATCCGTTAGGATCAGAGCTTGAGGGTTAATAGTGTTTTTCAAGTAGAGTGGCGAGAATTCGCATCCTTTTGCACTCTCCTGGGGTATGGGCATCCTGATAGAACCCTAAACCCTAGAACTACACTACAGATCCCTGGCATTTCCCCCGGAATTATAAGACTTGACAGGACGGATGCAGACTTCGCAAGTTCGGCGCCCAGGTCTAGGCTAAGGTTGGGGCATAGCCACCAGTTGTTAAAAGCTTTGTGGTAAACCCCCAAAATTCAGACCCTTTAATCTGTAGTCTCCCTCGGAATTCTTTTCATGTGGATTGTAGAATAACCCTAGGGAACGATTTAAGATGTTTTTCTATTATAGCGAAGCGGAATACAGTAAGTCTTCTATGACAATGATGGGGTCCTAGAGCTTAGGATTGGGGTTGGCGAAGCATTTCTGAGGGCATTTACAAGCAGCTTGCTACAGCTTAGGCCGAAGTTTCCTCGTTCTTTGAGGTGCTTATGTGGGGAAGCTTGTTTTGAAGGTGTCTATTTTTAGGTTTGAGTGAAGCGCGTCTCTTAGCTCGGGCATGGACCTGGTAATCCCTATGTATGTTTTTTTCTCGCAGTGGGGGTCGCCTCCGAAGCGCTACAAGCACCCCGTCCCTATAAGCCAGGCACCATCAACATCAGCATGATTTCAGTGGTCTTTGTCTGTTCCTTCTGCAGGGCTGCGTACCCTTGAGGCAGCTTCTTTTCAAGCATTAAACACACCCAGCGCCCGAAATCCTCCCCACATGTAGGCTTCTATGGGGACTCTGTATGTTCAGGACAAGAGGGTGTTGAACATCAAGGGCAGGCCATATTCGCCCCTGAATCTACGCCTCAGTTGAGTGCTAGTAGCACTTGTAGGGAACTGCAGAGACCCAAGCAAGCAACAAAGTCTGTCCCATACCACATCCTTCAAACCCACCAAAGAGTCCCTGCCGCATCCAGAGGAAACTTGGTCCTAGCTGCTCTAGCTGTAAGGCTCTCTTCCAGTTCTGGAAACATTCCTCCACCATTTCATATGCAGGAATGGCTTCCATTTCTATGCTCAGTACTCCTACCACTCTACTCAAGAATATTCAATACTCCCCCATAGTTATAGGAGACAGCCAGTAAGTTAAGGGTTTAAGGCAGAAAAGGCGATGGAAACAACGAATAGGTAGAAACATAGCGATGGCAGTGGCAGTGCTACAACGCTTCACCAATAGTTCTTAGAAATTGTACTACGCGCAATCTTTTTCAGGATGAGGAGCAGCCGTAAACCCTAACTCCCTAAACCCTTTTCTTAGGGTGAGGAGGAGCATAAACCCTAAACCCTAAACCATGACGTATCCCCACCCCTAGTACTGTTAGTAGGAGCCTCCATGGAAGCCCCGAAGGATGTCGCAACTTCCAGTTTAGGGTTTAGGGTTTAGGGTTTAGGGTTTAGGATTTAGGGTTTAGGGTTCTTTCTTCCATTCCTTCATTCTTACTGGCAACCAAAACCTTGAACCCTTAACCCTAAACCCTAATCTGCGTCCAAGGCCCTTTCCCAAAGAATGGAGAGGGTCCTTTGAAATTCATCGCGGTTTCCAATGAGTTGACTGTGATGAACCGAGATGCATTTAGGCCGGAGCTGCAGGTCAGTATTTACTGGGGATTAGGGTTTAGGGTTTTGGGGATTTAGGGCTTAGGGAATATAATCCCTATAGAAGATATACCCTACTAACCCCCAGTAAGGGAAGTGTATGGTTTGGCATTTATGGTTTAGGCCTAAGGGGTTGGGGCGTGGGGGTTATAAAGAGTTTAGGGCTTAGGGTTTATGGGTTAAGGTTTTTGGGATCAGCCTTCCCCCCCCCCAGTGGCGGATTAGGAGACCGTCTTTGTCCTGTCTCACTCAGAATGGCAAAGACTCCTCGAGGCTGGCCAGGTCTAGGGTATGGGTTCGAAGACAGTTTTTAGTTTTCATTATCATTATGAAAACGAAAACGTTCTATGACCTAGAAAGAATCAGAGCATTCTGCCCCAACCCCACAGCGCGCATTCAAGGGTCCAACTCTCCATGCTAGCCGGGTAGGTAGACTTTACATGTTTGGATTTTTAAGCTCCTATAGTCCCCCTTATGTAGATAGAATATGGGATATATATGGGGGATCTTTTTATAACATACCCAAAGCTATATTCTATCTACTTCAGGGCGACTATAAGCTTAGGGATGACAAGCGTTTACGACTTAAGGCTCAGCGTCTCAAGTACAGGCATTCACTCAACAAGACGCCTTGTCACGTAACAGAGAAGTATCTGGGATCCCCCTGGCTCCTCATCTGTTGGAAATCTATACGCAGTTTCCATTACCTTCGTTTGGAAGCACTCTCCCATGAAGCACGAACGAATTCCAATCTCATTATACCTCAGAAGAGCTTATCCTGCAAAGGTAAGAAAAGTGCGTGACAGCACCCTAATGCAGGAACCCTGACAGAGAGACCCTGAGGAGCAACCCTGCGAAAAGAAAAACCCTCAAGCGGTGACCCTACAGGAAAAACCTAAAAGTTGAAACCTCGAGATCCCTGAAGTGAGCAACCGAGAAAACTTCTCAAGAAGAACCCCTCAGCCGGCACCTTCAAGAAAACCCTTTAAATGAGCAACCCCAAAAGGGAAGGCTTGAAGAGCACCAACGAAAACAACTGCGCAAAAAAGAGGCTTAAACCCCAAATCCTAAGCCCCTAAAGCAGAACCCCGAAGATCCTAAGAACCTCGCAGAACGCTGAAGGAACAATCCTAAAGCAGGAGCCCTAAAAAAAAGGAACCCTCAAAGAAGGACCCTACACGAGAGAGAAGCTCTAAACCGGGAACCCTACAAGAGGAAGTCTATTCTGTTGGAGTGTCTTGGACCTATAGGGCCTAATATTAGGGTCGCGGTGGTTATATGAACTAAGGAACCATAAATAGTAAACATAGGTGTCCCTTTGGTGGTATGGTTTAGTCCCTAAAATATTCCCTGATGAGGAAGCCTTTCCATTAACTATATGGGAGAATATACACTGTAGCTCATATAGGGGTCGGCTTCCGAGACAGCAACGAGAACAGGATGACCAATCCTGGCTTGTATGCTACGACGATGACGAAAGAGATCGGAGTTGCAACAACGATTACTATGGCCTCAATAATTACCATCATTATGGTTCCATATTCCGCGTATAATTATGGTCTATGGTACCTCAAATGGACCTCAAACTGATATTGGTAATATTTAGGCCCCTGTAGTACGCACCCATTGACCAATATGGAGGATGCTCGATGCCTACCTCTCCCGCATGGGGTCAAGCAACGAACCCCTCGTCCTTCACTTTATGGAGCACGATGAGTTTGAGAGTGATGACGACTTGACAGTGATTGAAACTATGATGTCTCTTTCATTGGAGTAAGAGCAGCCCTTGCTGACATCTTGTCAGAAGTCTCGGAGCAGGTTGAGAGTGCCAACAAGAAGGTCCCTGGATTTATATAGGGATGAGGGTCAACTTGCTGACTATTAGTAGGGAATGCAAAGTCAAATGGAAACAAGAAATAGGATTGCAACTAAACCCGAAAACCTAAGCCCTAAACTCTTTCAGGTGCCCCAGATGCGGTACGGCAAAAGCCGCCTATAACAAGCCGTGAACTTCGCAAACCTCCAAGATTTTTTTCAAATTTAAAAACCTTACCGTAGAATTGCAAATAAGGAACCCCATCAACTGCTAACTCCTTGCTACCCCATATTTCTCCGGAACGGGATGCCCGTCAGGGACCCTTGGGGATGTAGGGTATAGGGCTTAGGGTATGTGGGAGTTATAAGGACATTACATATAAGCAACGCCTTATCAGGACGGGGTAGGCATGTTGATGCATCCTTTTGATGCCTTAGATTGTCCCAATTTTGAAAGTTCCCACATGCAGGTCGGGCGTCTTAAAGAGGTTCGCTGACTGGACGGCTGAGTTCGGGAAACAGGCCGCAGGGGTTGTGAGCTGTTTTCGGAACTTCCCGGATACCCTAAACTTATGGACTTCCCTACGACCCCGATACTGCCACTAAATTCCCCTTAGATAACCCAAAGGAGGATGGCAGGGGGGAGGGTAAAGGGAAGCTGGGGGTTTGGGGTTTAGGGTTTAAGGGTTTAGGGGAGAGGCCTAAAGAACTGTTGTTGTCCGCTGTCTTCGACTTACTAGATCTCATCTGGGAATAAGGGAAAATATCAATGATATTCCCATATTCCCTACTAAAAACCAGCAAGTCGAAAGCAGCTCTAAAGCCTACAGTCCCCCTCAAGTAGAGAGAATATGGCTTTCGGTATAGTGTAACAAGATTCGCATATACCCCATATTCTATACCCTGAACCATAAATAGTAGTTTCCATTTCTTTTCCATTATCCCTATATGACCCCCATAATCTATCTACTTAAGGGGGACCTAAAAGACACCACGCTTGAAAGTCTAGTAACCCTAAACCCTAAACTTTAAACCCTAAACCCTACCCCGACGCCGGCATCCTAGAGCCTTTACAATGTACGCCCTACGGCTTAGGTTTATTCGGGGCTTTGGGGATTTTAAGGATGGTTGAGGGTTTCTAGTGTTTTTGGGGGCTTTGGTGATTTTAACGATGTTTATAGGGTTTCTAGTGTTTTAAGGGGCTTTAGTGATTTTAAGGATCTTTAGGGTTTCTAGTGTTTTTAGGGGCTTTAGGGATTTTAAATCTGTTTAGGGTTTCTAGTGTTTTTAGTGTTTAGGGTTGAGGGTCTAAGGCCTTCTGGTGTTCGAAGCAAACCTGGCTACCCAGTGGTTTGGAATCCTTTCATAATGAATATTAAGCGCCCCACCCCCTTATCTGAACTATTTGTCCATAAGAGACTCTATCTAGTGGGGGGCCATATCTAATGTTAGGGATGGGGAGGTATAGTATAGTATGAGGGGATTCATCTTCACCCCTCACTTGCCATGGTTGAGACTGACTGCATTGGGTCCAGTTTTGAGCAAATTCGTGGCCAAAATCGTTCGTTGTGGCATTTGTCTGTACCTAAGGGTCCAAGTACCCAAATATCAGGGTTGTGGATACCAAAGACCATTCAGATTATAGTATTTGGGATCTAAAGCCCATTATTTTGGGTACTTGGACCCTGTAGGGACTCAAGTCTTACTCGGAGGGTGAAATCGCTAAGAACAAGTATGCAGGCAACTAGTATAGAGGTAGTGCTAATGAGTGGGTAACATGGGAGCTTGTGTAGTGCCTAAACCCTAAACCCTCAACCCTAAACCCTACTACACGTCAAAGAAGCTGGCTAGCCGGCTAGTGACAACGGCAGCCAAGCAGAGTCTCATTCTCTTAAGAACCTTTTAAATACTGTTGATGGATGGAATCTTGCACCACCTTGGGGCCCTAAAGTACTGTAATTCCTGGGACTTTAGGGAGTTAAGGTGGTGCAAGATTTCCTCCATCAACAGTATTCACCTACACCCTAAACTTCCTGCTTCTTTGTATGGACTAAGGGAATAGAATCCACATAGAATCCGCTCATAGTATATTCCCTCATTCCCTATGAACCCCCATTAAAAGAAACCCTTGTAAACCTAAACCCTTACCTACACCCTAAACAGTTACAAACAGCAGTTCTTTCAACAAGCAGGAACGCCTTTGCCGCTGGGGTGCTGGGGCCCTGCGCTCCCTGCAGGCGCTTTTCTTTGCTATGTTTTAGGGTTTAGGTAGGGTTTGGGGATGCAGGGTTTAGGGGGTTTATGGGACGAAGCTTTAGGACTTTATGGGGTTTAGGGGTTTAGGGGTGGGGGGTTGTAGGGGTTTGGAGCATAGTTCCATGGATCTACCGCGCTGCAGCTTTTAGGCATTAAGGCTAGATTGACTGTAAAGGGGGGGTTCCAAAGCTAGCGGCCGCCTGTAGACAACCTAAGAAATTATAATCCTTTGTCTAGGAACCCCCCAAAGAACGCACCCCCAAGTTGTGCAAGGTTGTCAGCGATTCGGGGTCAGAGAAATCCTGAGGGCTCCACCCTAGACCCTAAACCTCTAAACCCTAAACCTTCCATGTAAGGTTGCCCCCATGGCGAAGGAACTGAGGAGCATGCAGGAGCTTGGGGGGTTCAGGGTTGAGGGCTCGCGCTATAGATATAGACATTATTTGAGCTATAGTCTAAACTCCTTGTATCCCGCTGATTAACCCCCACAATGGTCCCCTATTTAATCCCCTATATATCCCCTGTTAAGGAGTTTAGACTCTGGCTCATTTTGGGGGGTAGAGGAGTTTCTCCATTATGCGAGCCTGGAGACATGCCCTTCAGCCTTCCAGCAGGCCTTTTATGCGCAACCGTCGCGCTTCAAGTGAACCAGGACCCTCCAACTACGATAAATAGGGTCTATGTAGGTCCTATGGGGGTAGTTAGGCTCTGTAAAGGGTATTGGGGATCTAGGAAGGAACCAGAATTCAAGCGGTGGGGCGAGGAAACTACACGGTGACCTATCGCGAGCATGGGCTCATCCTCAAACTCACGGACGGAGAAGGGCATGGGAGAGAAGTTCCGCTGTTCACGGCCACCGCGAACACCCAGCTACGCGTCCGCATACACATGGTGACGGACACCTCCAATTGCCTTGCAAACTTGGAGGCAATCTGGCAGTCGCCTGTATCGTTGGTACGCCTACTACCGCCCGCTACGAGCCCCCTAGTTCCCCCCCTTAATTCAGGCTATTTAAGGGTTATTTGGCTTAATCAAGGTTAATTAAGCGGGAACCTAGGGGGGTAGGAAAAAGGGGGGGAGTGGGGGAACCACTGTAGAGAAGAGACAAGGAGGCGCCATGGTGACCTCCTTCCGCGAATGCTGCAACCATTCTCATCGACCTGTAGGAGCATGTGAGCTATAGTCTAAACTCTATAAAAAGGGTTATATAGGGGATTAGATAGGGGACCACTATAGGGGTTATTTTAAGGGGGATATAGACTATAGAGCAAGTGTGAGTTGCCACCTCAGAAAAGAAGGTCGGCCTGCTCCACTGCCACCCAACGCAGGCTGTAAGCCCTGAAGTACTGTACACGCCCAGAAATGCAGGGCTCCATTTCAGTAGTGTTTTTTGGGGGATACTATGGTACCCAATATAGAGTAAGATTCTATCCTCTTTTTGGGCTATAGTATTTTATATAGGGAATATAATCTTACTAGGTTTAACCACCAAAAAAACGCCACTCATTTCAATCTTCCTGCTTGTTCTTCACTTCGAAATCACGGACATGCACTGTCATGTGCGCGGCAATCATGCGGCTACTCTTGGAAGCAGCCAATATAGAGTTCATGGAGTCCCATGTTGTTTAGGGTTTACGGTTTAGGGTTAGGGTTTAGCGTTTAGGGTTTTTAGGGTTGCATCTTATGCGAGTCTTGACTGAGCTGCCCAAGGGCAGTGGAGGCCTGTAGCCAGGAAGCATCCTTTTTTTACACCCCTAAACCCACCCGAGTTGACTAAACCCCTAAACCCTGAACCCTAAACCCTAAACCCTAGCCGTTAGACCTAAACCTTGACCCAGATACCACCAAACCCTCAATCCATGCAGCTCTGAATTTATGGCAGTGCCAAGTCCGGGTCACTGGAGTTCACTGGGTTGCTGTTAAGGAACTTAAATTGAGTTACTATATTGGGGAAACCCTATTATTTACTATATATACCCATTATGGTAACTTAATTTAAGTCCATTAACAGCAACCCAGTCAATCCATGCAGCTCTGAATTTCTGGCAGTGCCAAGTCCGGGTCACAGGGGTTCAGGGTTGGGGGGTTTAGGGTTTAGGGTTTAGGGCTTAGGGTTTAGGGTTTAAGGGTTTAAGGGTTTAGGGTTTAGGGTTTAGGGCTAACTGCTTAGGGTTTGAAGGCTTCGGGTTCACAGTTCAGGAAGTTTAGGATCATTGTTTAGGGGTTCAGCCTGGGATACTGAAAATCCTGCGTGACCCTAAGTACCGTATACCTTGGAGATGACGGTGTTGTAGTTACTCAGGCCAGCAGGACTTCTAGTATCAACAGAGGCTTCGCGATAGCATTCGAACGTTGTTGTGCTGGTTATGATTGTCGAACGAGAACCAGGTGGGCGGCAAAAGGAAGTGATACATAGGGTACTTGGACATGTTTCTTAAAGGTCCTGTAACACTGTTTAGGGGTGACTCTTTAGTTACCCGTCCGCCCTACACAGGGGCGAAGAAGATTCGACAAAATGCATTGCCACATTAATCCCTATCTCCAATAATCAAACCCCCCACTCCCTAGCAATAGGCAGTTTCCCAATATAGGGAGACCCGACCCCAAAATACTATAACCCTTATTAGAGAGGCCCCCAAAAGGTGTCCCCAATTTTGGGAAACCCTTATATGTACTCCTATTGCTGATGGAAGTGGAAGACCACTGCAGCACCAGGCTCTGAAACCCCTGGGCTCAAGGCTTTAGGTTGAGGGTTTAGGGTTTTAGGGTTCAGGGATGAGGGCTTTGGGTTCAGGGTTTAGGGATTAGGGCTTTATTATTTAAACCCCCTACACCCAAGACCCTGAAGGCTCAACCCTGGAGCTACACCCTAAACCGTACACGCTACACCTGCGAGGCATCAGTGTTGGTGGCAGCCAAGCGGCACCTGGTGCAGTTGGGCTGAGAGACTGTTTGTGTAAGAAATTTCAAATGGAGTTGAGGGTTCGATTTGGGTCAAAGTTGATTTTTGATGTTGCTTCAAGTTGCTTCTCTTAAACCCTAAACCCAAGGGGTATAAAGAGGAATCTTTAATAGTATCCTAACCTGGACCCTAAATTTTAGAGGCTCCGCCTAGGTGCACCAGCGCAGCTAGGAATTCAAAAGGTGGTTCGACAGAGGTTGGCATATTCATTACTGTGAACCAACCATGCTAGATTTATCCCTGGGAATTTGATTTTATCTGTGAATAATGGAAAGGAGTTTCCGTGGTATTTATAGCGGAAGCGAAATTCTGCTTGATTCATTTATCATAAAGTCCCGCATAAATATTCGATATCTGCAAGAGTAGCACGCTATTCGCATTACAAGCTACGCAACATATCCTTGGTAACTTTCTGCAAAGCAGCAAAAAGATGGCAGATATTTCTCTATGCCAAAAAGGGGAAACGTATGAGGCGAATATAAAAGCGACCGAACTTTCGATACGCTATCTATCAGTTGCTAGAATGGAAGGATATTTTGATTGATTTGGGATAATTAAAAGAGTCTGGGATCCACATGATATATCCGCAAAGCGATATCTCCTTTCCTGAAAGGATTCTATCATTTTGAGACGCTCCTATTTGAATCTATCTAAGGATTATAGAAAAAAGATTTCCTATATTAGGTTGTATTAAATCTTAAATCTCGAAAGCTTAAGAAGCTCTCGTTTCGATGCGTAAAGATTATAGGAAGGAATGTTGATTTCTCGTTTGGCTGCGGCGGAACGGGAAAGCTGCTATGATATGGAGCCTGCTAAAAAAAGCTCAGATAAAGATATGGTAGGCATATCTCGATGATATTGAGGATTCTTCAATCTTTTCGGAGAAATATATTATTGGGAAATGAGAAAAAATAAGGTTTATAGATATACTTATTGATTAACTTACTACGAGATATTAAAATTATTATGATTTGTTTCTTACTAAAAATAAGATAAGATAAAGAAGAGAATTTCCGTATAAATCTATAATAGAAAAAATATGATAATTTGATATATGAATGAATATCAAATTTGGAAGAAAAGATATTATATATTTATTAATTTATATTTTTTTAATATTATATATATACATTATCTTCATTTAAATAAAATTTTTTGTTCTATAATTTCTTCATTAATATATTTTTAGTATTAAAGAAATATATTTCTAAAAAGACGACTTATATATTATAGATGAATTTAAATCTTCATTGGAATTTGATAGCAAATATTGAAATTATGGATGATTTATTGCTAGCAATATAAGCAATTTATGTCTAAAATATTGATATTTGGATTTATAAAATTGATATTTATTCGATATTTTTTTTATCACCTATCATTAAAATTGCCGAAAGGGGGGGGGACGTACCCCCCTTTCGGNNGGGAATTATTCTCCGGTAATTTCAGAGCTCATATTAATATTGCCGAAATAGACGAAGAAAAATACCGAAAAGGACATGGGGAAGTATTTTCGGGAATATCGTATTGTCTTATGTTGTCTATATAAGAATACTATACTTGTGTAGTTGCATGCGATTTCCGGATAGAACGGGCTCAGGGGGTTGTATAGTCAGCTTGCTCGTGCGTAACCTCTCATAAATGAATGAGTCTGCTAGCCACTTAAAACCTTCCCAGGAAATATTATTAAAGCTCGACCAGCGACACTTTGACAGATACATATCGGTTGTTTCTGCAACCTTCCGATGCTTTCGTACCAGCTGGTACCTCGTGGAATGAGCTTCGCTTCCGAATTAGAGTCTACCAAAGAAATAAAAAGAAATACGGGCCAAACTATAGGATTGGCAAGCTGGGAATCTAGCTTGGCACCTTGCAGTGGGATTCGGGCGTGGGGTTCAGGGTTTAAGGCTTTTAGGGTGCATGGGGCTATGCTAGTAATCCATTCAAGATCCCTATAACGGCGACCTGGCGTTGAGTTCTGGGGAGCCGGGAATAGAGTTTTGTGCCTCGTGAAGGATTTTATGATATATTTCTACTAAGAAGCCCCAAAATTCCCTTTGACGAGGCCTGATTTTGCTGGGAAGCTAGTTTGGTGCTTTTTTTTGCTTGATCTTGAGACCTGGGCAGAGTTTTGCGCCTCGTGTAAAGGTTTTGTAGAAATGCTAGGAATACACCAAAATTCCCTTTGTCGAGACCTGCTTTTGGTGGGAAACTCGTTTTGTACCTTGTCGATGATGCGGGATCTTTCTTGACCTTGGATTCCTTATAATATATCTTCAATGTTATGGGACCTCCAATATTACCGAAAACCTTCCCA
>CAJNIZ010045004.1:0-15346 GCA_905231905.1 Symbiodinium pilosum
AAAAATGCCTTTGCTTTTTTTTGGAATTCTGTTTCTATCGTTTTTGGATCATTTTCGGAATTATTTTCCAATTAAATGATTAAGATTTCCAAGACAAGCCTAGTATTTACATCACAACACTAGGTAACACCCCAGTGACATGCACAACTGCAAGCCTGGTGCGCAAGTGCTCGGGTTTAATGTATACATCAGCATTCCAGAGCTGCTGTGATGTCCTCCACTCTTTTTGGGGCCCCAACTTACGAATCTGAATGCTATAAGCAAAGCTCGCGGTGCTGCTAGTTTAAACACCGGAAAGACGCTGCGAGGGTATGATTAATTGGGATGCTCGTGTGCTTCTCCCAGCTGCTATCTCTAAGATTCTGATTCTAAATATAGGCATTGACAATATTTCATTGTGGAACGGGTTGGGCCCAGCAAAAGCCATCGACACTGCGATCTCAACCCCAAAACTAACCCTCAATCCTTTAACCTCAGGCCAAAGCCCTGTAGCTTCATAAGCCCTGGATAGCAATTTCCAACTTCCTTTCCATCATCCCTAAATATCCCTTTAAAAGGACTCTCTTTATACTAAAATTCCAGGACCTCATGCCCAAATCCTCAAACCTTACCCCAAAATTCCCTTTACCCCGCCTCGTGTACCCAGGACCCCTGGAGAACCCAAAAAACCTCCAAATATCTCCTAGTTTCCCCAATGTAGTAAAACGATGATTTTGGTGGGGTTCAATGTTTTGGATCTTTGAGACATCCTTATGTAACCCCAGTATCCATGTCATGTTCCATTCTCTTGTCCATTTCACTTTCCCTAAACCCTAAACCCGATATACTTCCTATGACCCTGCAAAAGGGCCATACCCCAAATCCTATATACTTCTTATTACCCGCTTATAGGGCCCATAACATGGACATTATTCCGGCTCCAGGTTCTTGTTCCTCATCCTCATCTGTCACCTCGCAGAAGCTTCCATGCAGAGGCTATGGCTGGCCAATGCAAGGAAGCCAAGGATATGGGATTGTCTTATAGGGTTATCTAAGCAATCTATCATTCTAAATGGAAAGAAAATGGACACTACCATATTTCTGGGGGGTTGTGCATATATATATATATACATACAGATATAGCGATTGTAATCTGTTGAAACCTTTTTTCAGGTACCCATGGGAAAGATAGCCGGAAGACTACGCGGGTGGTAAGTATTAAAGATTCTGTTTAGGAAGATATGGGCACTGAAGCTGAGTGACGTCATCATTAAGCGGATGGTTCTCGCCATTGCTACGATGTTGAGGTCTAACATGACTGGGTATTGTACTCTGCTGATATCGAAGACTAGCATTCAGATCGTAATAGTCCCTAGCCAGAAGCTGGCAAGGACAGTTCTGCTTTGAGTCCAAAAATGCATCTTCAGTCACCGCTCCTTCTATGCTAAGTGTCCTCAAATTGGGTCACATCAGCGAAACTACTTTTTGTATATTCTCATCTCCTACTCTTGCTGGTGGTCGGGAAGGAAGGTGTAGGATATGGGCACGATTAGAAAGGATCATCCAGCGACTACTATAAAAAAAAATCATTCCGCCATTTCCAACTGACCACTACTAAGAGTTGGGACGGTCCAAAATTCAGGTGGCCTTCTGGCGCAGGATTACAATGTGCTTGGGCCTAATATTGGAGCCCTCTATCTAGGCAGGCATACGAGACCCAGGATGGAGGTGAGGGCCTACTCCACTCAAAAAATGCATGTAGGGGCATGCCCAATGGTGCCTGAAACCTCTGCCCTGAAAACCTCAAGTAGACTTGCCGTGACTACGACTATGTGTCGCGCGCGAAGACTCCTCATTCTAGCAAATAATTGCAATGGCCCTCATGCGGAATTTCTCAAATCTTCGCATCTCCAAGGACCTAGCAGTTCATACAAACTATGATGAGATCATAGTCCCTGGTCACGGCGATCACGCTTTTTGGGCTTTCGGCTCCTGCCTGAATGCTGGCCCAGCAAGTGGTCAGCAGCTTCAGACGCGAGGCGTAGTGTGCGAAGGTCCTATCATGAATATCACAGCTACTAAGATTGTAGTACACATGCCGGGAGTTGTGATACAACGGCAACAACTTTTGATGGTGTTACTTGTCCTACTGCCACTGCTATCTCTCTTGGAAGCATTCTAGCCGCTTTTTTAAAAAACCATTATCAGGATTCTGGTGCGGCAGTGGGGCAATATGGAGGCCACCATGGACTCTAGGCCCCAAACCTCCGAATCAAACAATATGAGGACGTTTGGAAGCCTCTCGAACGATTGGCTCTCTGTCTCGCGGAAGGGCTGCATAGTGAAGATCCGCATTGTGGGGATATGATCAGGGCAGACCTCTTAAGAAACTCGCGTTGATCCCCTGACCAACATGTAGGAGTCCTTGCCAATGACAATCCAAGAGCTGTACAAATCTGCGCCACACCGAACCTGACCAAGGGCATTGACGACGTGGGTTTTGAGCACTTCCACAGTACGGACAGGGACGACGTCAAAGGCTTGGGGAAACGAGTTAAGAAAAGAATGACTACTTGTAATGCGACAGTGCGGAAAATGCCTGGAGCAGTCTGGGTGAAAGCAGTGAGAAAACTGGCCCTCAACAAGCTCACGACATGAATACACAGCACGTCCTACAAGATCCGGGAATTCAGTGCTTTGGGTTTTCCATGTCAGGGCCTTGTCATCAAGACAGTGATTACCACCTGTTGGATCCCCCGCACTCCTTCCCGGCCTCAGGGGTCACTAGAGGGCTAGAAAATTATGAGAAGGGACTTTGGTGTGGGATTGCAGATTTTGGGCCTTGGGGCCTTGGACTTAGTTTTGGCTTGGGGCTGAAGATCTCGAAAACATGGGATCCGTTTATATATCCCTTGGCTAGCTGATTATTTTGTTCCATCACTCCCAAACAAGGACCCCTAAGTTTTGAAGCGCCCATAAGCCCACATGATCAATATGATTGTTTTAATGCGGCGCAATGGCGGAAAGACATTGCAAAAACTTATGACGACTGTGGTCTGCAGCCACAAGCTCAAAGCTACCTCTTTCCACAAGAAACCAGAGGAACAGTAATTTGGGATCCTCTAAGATAGCCGCGAAGTAATACGGTCCAGTACATACTCACCGTGAAACAGGGGTCCATCACTTTGGGAAATCATCCAAGTAGAACGGTGCGTCTTGCTGCCTGAACCAAACAGGCATCTTCAACGTGCTCAAGGAGGAGTGAATGCAGGTGCTATGACGGGGTTATATCTAGATGGCTATACTCCAGCATTCCCCCGAAGCACCACAGCAGACCCTGATTTCCATTTCAAGCACTAAATACCCCAAAGAAACTCCAATAGAATGTCTATACATTATCTCGGTTTCCTGGCCACTTCTGGCGGTCCCCGTCATTTTAGTATGAGGAAACTATATAGGCTTTTGCACGAGGACTCTCGAGACACAATCAGATACACAATCTGCCAAAGGATGATTGATACCGCAGACTTTCCACTGCTGACCCTATGTTTTTTGGCCAGAGACTGTTTGGATCCTGCATGAGGACCCTTCTAGCTTGTGAGACGTACAGGAAAGTAGTGCATCCTCCGTGTGCAGCTGTAGTGATCCCTCCCTAGACAGCCAACCCATGCCAGGCCCTTCGAAACACACACCCCAAGCCACAAACACCCAAAACCCTCAATCCCTAAACCCCGAAGTCCCAAACCCACACATCTCCAAATTCTAAATCCCAAACCGCTAAGCCTGAAAGCCCGAACCCTTAAACGCAGGGAGGAACTGGAACTCCGCGGTCATGAGACTACCGAGCTTGGCAGCACAAACTTCCATGGTGATCGCCCTTGGTTTGGGATTTTGGGGGAATGTAAGGGTTTAGGGCTATGAGCGTTTAGGGTCCGAGGCTTTCAGAGTCTCCTTATCTAACTACTAGAACAACTCCTACGTAGTCCACCATGATAGACTCCATATTCCCTCCCGGTTCCGTTTTCAGCACAAGTAACTGACGGCGGGGTGAGGGGATGTACTTACGGTACTAGGAAGGGATTCTGGGGAAGTCAGGTGAGGGCGAGGTCTTGCGCAGGTAAGGATGGAGATGCCCCGTCAGAGGCCTACCAGTGCTTAAGAGGGAGTGAGGGAATGAATATGAGCGGGTTGTGGGACCTGAAATACTCTTTGGGATGCCGAGCACCCATACCAGAAAAAGTAGGAACATCATCCCTGTAGATAGCCCTGATATCAGCACATGCCACGGTGAAATTCTTTGGGTCCCAGCAGTCAATCAGCACAAGCTCCCATTGGAAGAAACGAGCGACTTGAACATCTCCACGTCCGCTTCAGTCACTTCTGCGCTCATATGCCTTGGTTGATGGTAGGGACCATCATAAACCCTTAAGGTTTGAGCTTTAAGGCTCAAGATTTGAGGCTCAGAGGGTAGGGGTCTGAGCTTTGAAGTCTAAGATTGCGCAACAGTGAACATCCTTTTCTGGGAGTGAGAGAAAAGGGTCATTACATTTCCTGGCAGAATACGGGGGCTCTTTCCTCGAGAAATGGCAAGGAGGCTAAGCACCATCGAACTGCTAATCAGACAATTTCCCTAAATCAGGGTCCTCTTGACCACCCAAAGCACTAAAAGACTCTAAGAAAGTAAGCCCTAATTTGTTGGAAATTTAGATAGCAGTACCTGTGCTACTACACACAACCGAAAGCCATAGTCAGCACGTGTTTGGTGCTTGAACCAAATAAGAAAATGATTCCCATAAGTTACCATCTTACTTCACGTTGGCAACTGTAGTCCACCCATGAATCTGTACTATTCATGTGGAAGCTTTCAAAATTTGGCGATTCCTTGTAGAGGTGCCTATATTGATGCTTCTGTTTTTTGGGGGGTATGCCCCTCTTGTTTGAAATGCTTCACAATACAAATCCAAGCAGCCACCCACAGGATGAAAGTTAGACTCTGCCCCCACCCTACTTGGAGGGTCCAGGGGAAGTAAGTTATAGATGCGGTTAGAAGTCCCCTAACGGGGTTGGCCTGCTTAACACCCCCTTAACCTTACTAAGTCTCCTGCGTCTCTAAGACAAAGGCCAGACCGAAATCAGCCAAAGTGCCGAAGGGCGATGTACCTTGCACATCGCGGAGGTAATCTTGACATATGATCATGTTGAATGAGCTATAGTCTAAGCTCCTAGTATCCCCTTCATAACCCCTATAGTAATCCCCTATATATTCCCCTATATAACCCGTTTCAGGAATTGAAATTATGGCTCAAATGGGTTTAGGGCTTCGGGTTCTTCAATCTATCCGGCGTTCAGGTATACTTCCAAACATGTACAGACGGATTTCCATAAAAAGGGTCCCCGTTATGTACCCCCCAAAACTATTTTTGTGATTCTAAAGGACTTCACGAAAAAGACCCCTGTTGTCAAAAGACAAGTGGGAGGGTGTCAAAATTATGGTCCTTTTGGAGTCCCTATTATAATACGGCCCCTAATATTTAGGGTACGCAAAAAGGGACCATAATTTTGACAACCACCCCAGTCTTATTCAACGACAGCCGAGGTACTCCAAGCGCTTCTCCACTAAAGCTGGCTGCCCAAGGACAGCGATTAAATCCATGAGAAGGTGCCAGACCTAGGTCGGAACATTATGAAACACTAGTGCTGGAATAGGAACTAGAAGAGGCTACACGATATCATGAAAAACTCATGTTACTTGTAGAAAATACCACAGACTGCAGGATGGGATAGATTTAGGGGCCCTGCAAATATTTAGTTCTTGTAGCTTCATAGGGACTACGTAGGGATTATGGTCCACCAAAACCCTTTAAAAAATACAAAATGTTCCTAATAATACCGCTGACGTGGGTTCTTCCCCCATCTATCTAATGCCGATCCTGGGACCCACCACCAGCAACCCCCCCCCCTAACTTGCAAAAAACAACTGACAGTCTTATACTATAATGTCTGAGGAAGGAATGGAAGACAACATGGAAACTTAAAATGCCGTTTAGGGCAGTTTAGGGTAGCTAGTATTATGGAATGGTAGCCTAGCTGTCGGAGATTTAATACGGACTGCCACAGGCATGCATTCACTCATTTACCACTAGGCAGCCCAGTTTTCTTTCCCATGAAAGATAATATTTTTAGTGTGCATGTTCATTCCACTGTACTTTTGCAGATAATAAGGCAGTGTCCATTACAATTAACTTATCCAGTCCCTAAACCCTGAACCCAGATGCAAAGGCTCGCTGAAACCAATCCGGGTCCCAGCCACCGTGCTGGATCTCTTCAGCATGCCCTCTGTCTTGGGCACAGCAAGCCTTCAGTCGAATCCCGTGCAAGAGCCCTAGCCCCCTGGGAGGGATGTAGGGTTTAGGGTTTAGGGCTCAGGGGACCCAACAACCCTCTACCCAAAACAACCCAACAAAGGAGGAGTTGCCCATTAAGGACTGTATACCTCCTTCAAAGAGTGCACACCCCCCATGAAGGACTATCTATGCCCCCGTTAAGGACTGTCTAGGGATGCTGTTGAAAGCTTTTGCCAAGCACAAGCCAAGAGAGCTTGAGCTTGCCAAAGAGCTCCTCGCCCGCCTCCTTGGCACCTGGGGAAGATTTCTGAAAAAGAGGGGAACCCTTACCTGGAGAATTATTTCTTACTTATGACTCTGTCCGCTAATATGGGGGTTACACCCTCCCCCCTTCAGGAGAGAAAGAAGAATCATTTTGAGACATGCCCCACCTCCCAGTCTTTTCTCGATGGTCTCGAACCCATTTCGCACCTTGACACGTCACAACATGTCGGCTAAGCTCTTCAGAGACATTGGGGTTCCGAGAATTGAGAGCACCTTGTTGGGGTCCTAATGACAAGAAGTACACTATACTGGGGTCTATACAGGGTCCCCCTATGTGTGGAAAATTGTATGCAAGGTTCCATGTGCTTAAGCATATGACATTATCAGGCCTCCATAGGAAACACACTGACCATGGAATCATGTTGCAGATTTTTTGCAGATTGGCGGGGCCAGGTTTTGCAAAATCTTTGGAGTTAGGACTGAGACTTTGCAAGCGCCCTGCAACAGCCCCAAACATGTTCAGCGCGTTCTAAAGTTGCTCTTTCTAACACTACCTTGCTTCAGATCATGAATCCATTGTTCCAAACCTGCTCGCGATGCAGGTATACAGCAGAAGCCTCAATAGCTACCAACATTCTTCCTGTATCATCCCTAATACCGAAATGGAAACTACCCCTACCAGCAGCATAATACATCAGATATTCTAACATTAGCGGGGTGGCTAGCTGTTAACGGGGGCGGGGATGAACTAGACCTGTACATTACCCTCACCATGTCGACTCGAGCTCCCAGCATGGACAGGTCCCTTACTTGCTGGTGATATAGGGTTTAGAGGTTAGGGGTTTAGGGTGGTTAAGGGCTGACTATGAGAACTGCTAAGGGGTCACACAGGGATCCACTTGCCCCCACCTCAAGCACCAACAGTTTGAAAGACACGGGCCGTTCCCATCCTCCAATTCCCAAGACACGCTCGAAACCCGTCACTCCAAAAACCTTGAAACCCCAAAAGGGTGGTGTTCGCAAAAAAGTGGGTTCTCAGGCAACTACACGGATTACGGGGCTCCTACTCAAGATTCTATAGGGTAGTGTTAGATGAGCCCTTGAACCACCTGTCTAGCCACTCGTAAACCCGTACGCCTGAACTCTAAACCCTTAAACTCCCCTACCTCGGTGGCGGTGAATTCGTCCACCTCGATCTTGGACAGCAAGTGGTTGGCGTCCTCCATGCCCTGAGCGAAGCAAATGGGAAATTACTGAAAACTATGTTAAGGGATTCTTTCAGGATCCTTAATCCCTAAACCCTCAGCAGGCAAGGGTCGTGGTTTCTTGACAGAACTCCTCCTCCTGTGCAACTGACAAAATACTATTTGAACACTTGAACACGGCAAAGCAAGCTTCTTGAGTGTCTTGGCAGGGTCTTGCAAGAAGGCTACAGATTGGTGCTCTCTAACGACAAGGTCACCGTGTTCAAGTGGGAGATGTAGGCATTCGTATTCAGACTGGAATCTAGTTCTCATGAGATGGAAGAGATGAAGAGGCCGCTGACCAAACTCAGGATCAATGATTAAGACTTTGCGCTTTGGACTGTTGTTCTCAGAATTTCAAATTCGAAGGTTTTAGAGGCAGGGTTGCCTTGTTGTTGTCTACCTGAAGCAATTTGACAAGAGCTTTGACGCAAGACCCTATAAGTCCCAAAGCCGGAACCTGAAATCGGGTGGCCTTGAACTTGCTTCGGTGGCTGAACCAAGTACAACCAATGGAGGCTTCCCCCCCCCCAAAAAAATACTACTCACTTGCGGAACGCCGGACAAGTCCTAGCTACAGCCGACATTTCACCACCCCTGCCCTGTCGCTTAGACCTTCCAATGACCCTGCCTTCACGAATCCTGAACTCCTCATACATTAGCCGACCTTACCACGGAAATTTCTTCAATCCTAAGCCCCTCGGCAAGAAAGCTCAGTCATGGGTTTCCTCAATTCCCCTCCAGGATTTCCTCCTTAATCAGGCTCGTTGTTCGACAAGAATTTTTTGAAGAAACCTATGACACCCTGAACCCGAAATCCCAACAGCCCCAACATCCCTAAATAACCGAAAGAACCAGTCTTGGAGCCGAGACTCCTGCCCTCCTGGTGAGGCTTGGGCCCCCTGTACATGCACTAGCTTGAAACCTTCAAAAATGGCTGCGCCGGATTCGGGGGAACATATGTTTGGGCGGCCTGCGCAATTAGAGTAAGGTTTTGAAGTATACTCTACCCTAAAAACTTCGGAATAGAAAGCGGGCAGGACACAAATATGTCGGGATATGACCGGGATGCTAGAAGTGTGGGAAGCATCTGCTGTTTAAATGGCTACTTGACGGTTCTCAAGCTAAGCATAATCCAATTGTAACTATACTAGTAACCCTACAACCATATAATCCTAAACGCTATAACCCTATAACCCCTGGGTAACCCTGAATAATGAGTTCGCAACGTCCCCTAATTTCATTTTCAGCGGGCTACAGGTATCAGTTGTAATTGCCCACCTATCATTTCAAATCAAACCCGCACAAACCTTTTTATACAACCCTATACAACATTTGTAATTGGGATACGATTGCCCTAAACTCTATAAACCTTAAACCCTATACAACGTGTAGAGTTGGGATATGATTGCCCTAAGACCTAAACCTTAAACCCTATACAGAATTTGTAGTTGGGACATGGCTGCCCTGAACCTTGAGAAGCCTAATTCGGTGGTAGTCATGGAGTTTAGGGCCTAGGGTTTAGGAGTTCAGGGTTTAGGATTAGGGTTTAGGGTTGAAGGATTAGGGTTCAGGGTTTAGGGGCTTATTAGAATAAGGTTGCATTTTCGGATCTATAGTGGGGTCCGCTAATTATGGAAACTACTTCGTGTTGTTTCTGACAATGCTTGTTCCGCAAACCACTGGGTGTGCGCCTGCTATATGCCAGCACTTAAATGCAGAACCATATCAAGGAAACATCTTTGATAACCCAGTCTTGCATTCGGGGGACTTCGAGAGGAACGTGACAACATGAGCGCTAAAAGTCTTGTGTCTCTGCAGATGTGTGATCATTGAGGGCATGTTTCCGGAGTTGTGGCTCAAATGCAACCCTCCCTTTGCATGGCTCCAGTTGCAAAGAAATTGGACTTGAGGTTCACATAGGGATTACTTATGCAGTGTTTAGGGATATTATCCCCAAATAACGGAGATCAAATGGAAAAGCAACTGGAACATGACATGGAAACTCAGGTACAGTACTGTGGCCTTCCTGGGAAGAACCTTCTAATCATTGCGGACCATCATCCCAGTACAACCTTAGATAACCCATAAGATTCAAACTTTTGTAGGGCCACAGGTTGCTAAAGTCTCTCCAAAGGCCATTGCTCCATGGCTGAATGCTGCCAAAGGTGGCAGAATGCTGCCAAAGGTCACGAGCTTTGAGACCACATTTTGGGGGTTCCCAACAAAGGGGCCCCCTTTACTTGGGTAGAAGGACGAAGCTCTGGCCGGGTGCAGAGCAAGGCGTGGTAGACTAAAGGCCCATGATCGCAAGATTGTACTGGGATAGGTCTAGGGGCCCGAAAAACCAACTGTTTTGGGTTTAAAGGGATTATGTAGTGATTATGGTCCATGATAATGAAAAAGCACTACTAGGACTATCCCGGTAATCTACCCACAGGTTCCCATTAGGGTTATAATGGGGTTTTATTCGGGTTATGTTGGGGTTCAGTTCCCATTTCATTGTCCATTGTTCCAGTTGATTCTCCATCATGGTAGTCTCCATCTCCTACATTTTTTTTGCGCGGACAGGCTCTTGCTTTAGTTCCGGAGCTCAGTCTCCATTTCCTACACCCTAAACCCTTAATAGTAGCTTCCGATTTCTTTTCCATTCCCAATGTAAGCCCCTGTCAATCAATGTTGTACTATAAACCATCCCACAGTCGATGCGGTTGACGGACAACATCTTCATGACCTTCTATAGTAGGCTCTGTTTAGGGCTTAGGGTTTATTGGTAGGTCGTTCAAAAACATGGTCCCTTTCAGGGTGCGCATATTTAAACTACCCATCATCTTGACAACCTACCATGTACCTTCTCAACCACAGGAGTTGTGGTGCTGCAGTACATTTAATGCGGTGAGGCAAAGGGGACATAAATTTGGCAACCCGAAGCCCTATCTATGCCTACATGTTCCCATATATATATATGTATATATCTATATATATCTATCTATCTCTCTCTCTCTCTCTCTCCCCTAAAGCCCCTGTAAAGGGACCCCAATATCATCCTGGGGTACCCCAAAAAGGGGACTATGATTTCGGCAACCCCTCCATCCACGCAAGGCACCAGCTTTTTCATTCTGTTGACAGACAGTGCGCGAAGAAGACGGCGCCTGCATCGTCAAGACATCCGAAGAGTAATTTTTGGGCGGTTGAAGCAAGCAAAGCTATACGCTTTTTAGAAAATAATATACCCCAGAGAAGGATGCAGACTTACTTCATCTTAGGCTCTATAGTATCAACATTCCAAAATGGTACTCATCTATAAGGTTTGGGTTCTCAGATTGCTTATACTCTGGAGATATTGTTGAAATGAAAGCTTCCTGCATGACCTTAGTCTTCTAGAATTTCTACGATTGCCTGGGAAGAGGGGACCTAGGGTCATGCCGGGTTTCCATAATCACTGTATTATAATCTCTCTATAAGGTTTCCGGGGCACCTATATGTGGGTCCCTTTCATAAGGACTGTCGTATTTGGGGTCTAAATTTGGGGGTCCCCATTCGGGGAAACTGCCATACAACCCCTATAGAAACCCCACATAACCCGCATATCCTTACAAAAACGCATTTCCTTGAAAGCATGTTCACTCCGTTAGGCTGGATCCTACTATTGATCCTACAGACTGGCATGACATTCAGATGGGGGTTCCTCAAAATTAGGGGTACCAGTTTAGGGGTCCCTATAAGGAGGACTATAGTATTTTAGGGGTCTATATTGTGGTCCCCTATTTTAGAGAAACTACCACATTCATATACTAGAGTACCTGTATCCCCACGGCATAAGCTACCTAGCATGAGAAGCTTTGGCCGGCAACAGCTATACCAAACTTATGAAACTGTTGCTGGGATAGATTGTTAGATCGTGTGAAAAGTGAACTCATGTGGGTTATTTGAGGTTGTAGATTATGGCACATGATACTGAAAATTGCCAGGAATAACCCAGATCAAATTGATATGAGTATCATTGCGTGGAGCATATTGGGAACCTGATGTCACGTGGGGTAAAGTCTTTCTTCGAAGGATTTCGGACCTTAATATACTATAATGTACCTTGAGATACTATAATACACCTCAATATACTATAGTATACTGGTCTCTATATGAGTACCTAGATTTCCAGGAATTAATTTTCAGCCCTGGAGCGGGCAGTGGGAAGATTTTCTGAGAACGAAATTTCACTATTGTATATCTCCCTAGTTTCCTCTTAATTGTCCGTTTGATTTTCCAGCTGGTTCTCCAGTCTTGTAATTTCAATGAATTTTCTTTTTCATTCCCCTTTACATACTCCTATCACCCTGGGGCCCAGGGGTCTTGGATCGGTTGGGAGAGTGAAGCCTGCTTGTGTCAATGGACTTAATCCTGAAATGGGCAGTTCTCAATGCTATGGGTTCCTCTTCTTTGGGGTACCCAAAACAGGAAAAAGCATAATACACTTACTATGTCACTTGACGCTGAGGGCATAGAGGGATCTGGCCCTTGGCGCCTTTACCCTCTGCAAGATCCCTACTGTTGACAGACAACATCCAGCTCCCAAATCCTAGAATTTACAATGTTTTAGGTATCGTAAATGGTGCAAGGCTTCTTGCGGCAGCTTTATGTTTTTCTCCACGTGACTGCACGTTCGGGCGCCGGCCACATAACTCACAGGAGCAAAGCCCGACGGCGGGAAGAGAGGGATACCCCAAACCTCCTTGTCTTGGAGCAGGACGAATGGTTCTGGCCGTCTGATGACGGTGAAGGATTGATCTCATGCAAGTAGGAACCCTTAAGACCTAGAGGGTTTGCGGGGCCCGAGATGTCAGACCATCTCTAGCTTAACTGCAATTAGCTCCTTGCCACCCAAAGATGCGACCGTGAATTCAGGAAATGAATTGAACAGGATATCTGACTTAATTGCTGCATGATAGACACCATTGGAAAGTACTAGAAGGGGTCGGTCACTCTGGCACCTCCATACCAGGTCAGAGTTCAGGGCATAAGGCCCTTAGCTTCACCTTGAGTATTGAGTATCAGTTTGCGGGGACTTGGTTTTTGACTGCGGAATTCGGGAGCTTTGCGCTAAAGGGGATCTGAGTAACTTCATGTGCTTGGGTAGTCCCTTCCCAAGAGTTCGTGCAATCTTTTAATTAACGATCTGACATCAGCAGTGACGTAGTCTTCACAGGATCATTGGCAACACGGCAAATTAGTTGGATCTCGGCTTATCATGTACACGTATCGTCATTGCGACCGTCACTTGTACACAAGCTGCGATTCTTCTCGGGGATCTACCCTCGCATGCGCAAGTATAATAGAAGACAATAGCAACATACCCAACAGTAGCATAAAGTACCACACATTCATTAGGGGTTCTGTTTTCTAGATCCTCCCAGTTGTCCGGGAATAATATCCTGCTAAGACTGGACCATAGGTAGGGTGCAACTAAAGCAGCTTTCCGTGTTCTCAATTGGAACCCGCTGTATATATACTACCATTGCTACTGCTGCAGCTACTACTGCTGCGGCTACTGCTGCTACTGCTTCTACTGCTGCTACTACTGTTACTACTGCTAGTACTGCTAGTACTGCTACTACTGCTACTACTACTGCTGCTAGCTCTGCTACTGCTACTGCTAGCGCCATTACTACTACAACCACTACTATTACTACTACTACTACTACTACTCCTACTACTCCTACTAGTAGTAGTACTACGACTACGATTGCGGTTGCTATCCCTTAATATCAGAACTTCTTATGCAGAATGATCCAGCAAGGGCCACTGCAGCCTGGCGACGACTCGTAACTTGGGAGTTGACGGAGCACCTTAGGCGCATGTACCAACTACTTTCAAATATGCCTCGGGCTCAGCCACAAAAAATCGGAGGCTCGAGCCCTACCTTGATATGCGGGTTTATCGGCCAGGCTTTTCCATGCAAATTAGGCGGCGCTGACCGTGCCTTCATGCAGCCTTGGCATCTCATGCCAAGCATGACACTAAAAATCATATCCTTCAAACTGTGTGCTGCTCAGCCAACACCCGGCAGCCTCTTGCAAGGGCACACCACTGATTTGAATGGCTGAGAACATCCACGAATTAAAACAGGCGAAACGGTCGTTCTCTATTCTCGACGGCCTCCTCCGTGACGTCTTCTTAACATGCTGGGCTCTTTTCAAGAACATGAGTAAGCCAAGTTGAAGTCCTGAAGTGGGAGCTATGTTGCAACGCAAGCTAATTGTGATGAAGGCTAGGTCCACAGGATCAGGCGAGATGACGCCAGGACTTGTGGGGTCCTCTCCGTCTATGCCACAAGGGTGATTTGGAGAAGCTATTTTCTGGACTTTCCTAGAAAAGTCCTACAGAATCCTTATAGTAGGTGCCCCCCACATAATTTCCTTGTAATCGCTTAAGCCCCCAAGGCCTCAACCCGGAAGCCTAAATCGAGTCTTCACTGCTACGGCCTCGGCTTAGAGAACTTCCCATAAACACTTCACTGACCGCAAAGTGGTCGAAGCATGGCATCTGCTTTCACTGCTTTCTATGCATGGCATGTACTACAATACTAGCCCTGGCAGTAGTAGTAGCAGTAACAGCAGTACAAGTTGCAGTTGTAGTTGTGGGGGAGGAGGAGGAGGAGGAGGAGGAGGAGGTGTCGTTGTTGCTGTTGCTGCTGCTGTTGCTGCTGCTGTTGCTGCTGCTGTTGTTGGTGGGAGATATGGGTGTCCTTGTCAAGTCCTCACTAAGAATTGTGTAGGAACTGTTCTGAGACAGCCCTATGCGACAGTAACCACTCGAACAAGGAGAACCATACTGATTTGTTAGCAGTGTTGCATAGTTGCAAGTTTGCGGGTAGGGGGTCACAGTAGCTTACGCCTTCGAACTACATGATCCCGATGTAAATGTACCAATCAGGACCATGTGAAGCTACCACTGTATCCTCTTTCGTCCCTATGTGTCCCTATCCCCTACAGCATTTCAGCGAAGCAGGAATCAATGCTTCGCACTCCGGCCGTCAGCTATCAGCGCACGAAATGGCCGAAAGATGGTCTTTGCATCTGGAGAATATTCAACCCCTCTACGAAACCAATGCGCATGCCGAAGTAAACTTGAACAGGGTTTTGGGATGAACTTGGAAGTTTCCAGCAATAGGAGGAGGCTTTGATTAGACTATGGTCCTTTTTCGGGTATCCGCCAAAAAACACTCTACTTTTGGAAGCCTCCACTCTATATGTCAGTATATGGTCCCCTTTAAACAGATAGAATATGGGGTGTATGGGGATCTGATTATAATATACCCAATCTACTTAAGGGGCACGATAACCCTAAACCCGAAATTGTAATTTCCATTTTCTTGTCCATTATCCCTATATAACCCCATATTCTATCTACTTAAGGGGGACTATATACCCTAAGCCCTAAACCCTGAACCCAAATCCAACCCTTAAACCTAATCAGGAAGTAGAGAGGCCGTGAGCAAGGAGGTCCTTGCAACTGAGT
>CAJNIZ010045004.1:15446-26144 GCA_905231905.1 Symbiodinium pilosum
GGTGGAGCGACTGGTCGGGGCAGTGGTTCTTGATCACGTCCATGGTGGAGGCCACGAAGGGTCGCACCAAGTCCTCGGGAACCCCATGGCCAGCGTGCAGCAAGCCCAATGCCGAGATGGCGATGACGGCGTCGTGGGTCTTGGTGTAGACGTCAGCCATGATCGTCAAGATTCGGCCCATGATGTACATCAGCCGCTTGTTTGCTGCTCTGAGGAACAGCTGCGACTGTTCACAATTGGCAAAGAAGGTCTCGAACACTTCAAGCTTGAACACGCCCAATGTCTCTTCATCCAAGCGCGAGAGGAACGTGCGGAGATTGCCGTGGTAGATCTTGGGAAAGGTCTTGTTTGCCTCCACCTTCTTCTCCACGCACTCCCAGAACCATGTCCAAGCATTCTCATGCTCCATGTTCCAGCGCGATGGCAACAAAGACCTCAATGATGCAAACATCACGGACTTAAAGTCGCTAAGGACGACCTTCTCGTAGCGGGCCAGGGTCAGCGCCAGGACGTCACACTCCTCCTGCATGCGGTCGATGTTGCCCACGTGCGGGACTAAGGACTCCATGGAGTAGAGCATGTCCGCGAACCACACGCGATCTCCCACACCCATGACGGAGGCGTTGAAGCGTGCCATGTCCGTGAAGGTCTTGGGGATGTTCATCTTGGAGTTCACGGCCCACTTGTCGTGGCGGTCCTTCTCGGCCTTCTCCATGCCCAGCTCCGGGTCGTCGTTCTCTGGCCGTTGACTCTTCGGTGACTGTGGACCCTGGTTGTTGCTCTCCTGATTGCCCTGCTCTTTGTCGTGCTCCTTGTCCTCGGACTCTTCGTTGACCTCCTCTTCTTCCTTGGCCTCATCTTCCTCGTTCACCTGGATGAGGGCCCAGCAGGACGTGAGGAGCTTCAACCGAGCTGCATAGTGCGCGAAGGTGTTGGCCAAGGACAGGCCAACGGCCGTGCAGATTTGAGCCACCCCGAACTGAAACTCCGGAGTCATCAGCCCGCCCAGCTTTGCTGCGCACATCTCCATCATGATCGACTTGAAAATGTCCACATCCGCAGGGGTCACCTCGGCGCCCATATGGCGGAGTGCGATGTACTCCAAGCGCTTTTGCACCACCGCGGGCTCCTTCAAGGAAGCGATCAAGTCGGTCCAAAGGTGCCACACCGTGCTGGACCTTTTGAGCATGCCCGCTGTCTTCGGCATGGCAACTTTCAACTTGCCAAAGAACTCTTCGCCTGCCTCTTTGGCACCACCCAACCTCTTCTCGATGGTGTCAAAGCCATTCCGCACTTCTGTGATGGTGAACTCGTCCACTTCGATGGTGGACAAGAGGCTGCTGGCGTCCTCCATGGCTGTGCTCCACTTGTCTTGGAACTTGAAATGTTGTTTGACTTCAAACAAGGCTATTGCAAGAGCCAAAACGAAACATCCCGCGATTGTATGCAGCTGCCTCCAGGATACACGGAGATTCATGGGCAAGTACAGCCCACGTGTCACTGTAGTTATATACCATTGTGATCATCGTAGATGACTCAGGGGGAACTACAAACATATGTTGATTAGATTACAATTGAACTGTACCTGCAAGCAGGGCTTCTTGACATCTAGCTCAGCTGAAGGAAGTCTGGCCTAGGGAGCTTCAATATCCTTAATCATGTGCTAGCAGGAGACAACAGCAAGGATCGTTGACACTTGCAGATGGACAGGTTTAGACTGAGCGATTTCAGCCAGCAGGTTCGGGACGTAGCAACCGGAATGACCCAAGCTACAATACCCAAATAGCGTAATATCAGTAAAATCTGATTTCACGCGTGAGAAGCTCGCACTCAGTTTGCGGCTGGACCCTGATTTGGTAAGTTCCCCTAAGTAGAGGGACCCGTTTAGGTCAATGTAGCCGAAAAATGGTATAATCCTTGTTGCGGGGGACCCCAAAACGGCACTCTAATTTTAGGATATCCCTTTTTCAACCCCGTCCATAACGACAAACCTTTCAGAGCTTTGCAGCATGGCTGTCTCAAGACATAAGAAGGTAAAGGGAATGAATGAAGACAATAAAGCCATAGAGCTTTGCAAAAAAAACGACACCTTTTCTAGGAGGCCCTTGGCATTCCATGTGATTGGAACAATTACTTGTGGGGCCTCTGTGTTCCATCTGGAATGGCCGTTTCCAAAATACTGGGGTGATGTACCTTCAATATTCAATATACTTTCATCCCTGTTATGGAGATAACGGGACCCCTAACTTTTGGAAACCCAAATATATTTCTACAAGTATAAGCGGCAAGAAACACTGCGAAATCACGATTATAAACTCCCCTGCATGCTTCGCCTTGGTTCCTGCCAAAGTCCCAGGACAAGACCTGTGCCAAGCGAGGGTCAAAATGAGGAGCATAGCTGGTGGGGTTTGGTACGCATCATCGTCGCATAGCACTGGTAATTGTTACAACAACGAAACGAGAGAGGCACTGCGCTTAAATCGCTCAGGGTCTCCTAAAGGTTCTTGAAGACAATAAGCAAAAACAATACCCAAGGAATGCGAAACATGAGACATGTCCGCGTCCATCCAGAAGTCTGGACTCACGGCCAAAGTTTTCAAATGCCAGTGGCACAGACTTAACGCTTACGGCCGACGGTTTTTCTAGGCAAGGAACCGCGTGTGGTCAATCAACTCTTGTTACCCCGGAGGATCCTAAATATCTCTATCAGGGATACTAACCCAAACCCTACTTCTGATTCATAATATACAAACCCTACTTTGCCCCATATGGATACTTAGTATGCTTTGGGTACTCGACCTTGCTGGGCGTTGCTTGTTGCCACACTTAAATCCGGATAGACGGCGACAGTGAGAAAGTAGCGTTTCAGAATGCTGCTTTTTGTTTTGGCCAGTGGCCGAAGCCGAAACGACGCAAGAAAAGTGTTGTGACCTGAAATGCAGAACTCCCCCGAGGGCATCGTAGCATGAACTTCCAGAGCATATTATGACAACATGAATCCGTGCATCAGTCACAAGAGCTTCCAACAGTCAGAGATGGAAACTGAATCACAATTACAATTTTGGGGACAGAAACCTGGACTTGGGCCATTTGTGGGCCAAATAGCCGCTCCTCCCCCAAGTTACCCCAGGACCTGAACATGGGTCAGTTGTGGGCCAAGAATAGCCGCTGCTCCCCAACGTACCATTCTCGGGACGCCACAGGATTTGGGCCAGATATGAGTCAAAGTGGCCATGTTGCATCCAAGTAGCCCATTCCAGGGCCAGAAATCAATCACATGAGCCCATATTCCAAAAAGGATTCTTTAGGTCCACGGTCACCTCGAAACTTGAGCTAGCTTCGCAAACAAGAAGCTTGAGAGAAAGTGTCAGCTGAAAAACAAGATCAAGAAACAAGACACCAATCACACGAGAAAACTTCCCAAACAGCAGCCCAAAAGCAAACAACTGTCAGGCACATGGATAGATTGTAAGATTTGTGCTTTGGCACTTTTTGTCAGCTTTGACGGTATTTTGCAACATCAGCTCGTAGCTCTGAAGTTTTTTGTGGGTTCTGCACTTGGGAGGTTCTACGGCCCTGTGCCTACAAGGTTTGTACAGCTTTAAAGCGTCCTAAAGTCGGATAGTGTTTTTTTTACGAGCCAATCAGCAAGTCATACCAGGATGTAGCATTTGGGGTCCTCAGATGACAGGGATTCTACCAGACCCAATGCCACTAAACTTCCCCCTGCAGCTTCCTACAACCGAGACCATGTTCAAACTCAAGCGCCTAGTCGAGTGTCCGCAGTTCCAGCGGGGCTGGCTCCGATTGCGCCATTTTCTGGAACCACTTTCGCTGCTCCAGAGCCGAGATCATGTGGATAAGGTCCGCTTCACCTGGGCAAGCGGGTTGTGAAATGCGCGCGCGCGTGCTTGGCCCGAATGCACGTTCCAGCAACAAACACAAAACAAACAACATAAAGACAAAGAAAAGAACAGAGATAGCGTGGCGTGCCAAATCGGTTTGAGACGCGGGAGCGAACCCTCTGGCCAGTCGTAGGTGCTGATCTGGTGGCAGGTCATGGCAGCTAACGAAGCCGTCTACTCAAGCTTGCGCGAACCAAAAACACACGCAAATTTGAGCCCGTCCTTCTTCGTCACCAACTTGCGAACCTCGTTTAATGTGTGAGAAGAGGCAGGGAAAACAGGTCTTAGCGAGGCCGGCAATCGCCGGCGACTTAGTTTGTCAATTCAGCCAATGTATGATTTCCGATGATGATTTTCGATGTTTTTGAAGGTTGGGGGTGTAGGATTTGAGATTTCCTCCAAATGTATCATGTATCATGCAACCGGAACTAAACGGACGTATGAGTATGCAATGTGTCGCTGTGAAGCGTCACGTATCATGGTAGGCGCTCAGGCCACGCGCAGTAAGGTCACTAGCTGAGCTCCGGGCTCCGCTTGCAAAAGAAGAGCACTGTATCGCCTTACGGGGTTCTGAGTGCTTGCGAACATCAAGTGTCTGATCTCCATGCGTGTCGAGGGACGCTGTGACGCGAGCAGGCAGTGATGCAGTCATCCTCAAAGCATAGCTGCCAGGCCGCGTACTACTCAGGGCAGGTTTCTGTCCTTTCACGTGAATGTGCTTTACACCGCAGTAGGTCCTCACTTGTACCGGTTGTTCCTGGAAATTTACAGACAAAGGGGCGCAGGCCATCGAAGGGGTCGCATCAGGTCCAATGTAATTAAGCGACTGAAATCATTGTTGTTTGCCAATCCACAACCGGTTTTCAAGTTTGGGGTTGCTGCTGGAAGCGGCAATGTGTTTTGTAAAACGACTACGCCTTGCAGAACGCTGATCCGTGCCTCACGCAGGATCTGTTCCAGCTTGACGTGGCTGACCAGAAACACCTCAAGTGGAGCCCAATAATCTTCAGAGAGAAGTTCGTCTAGGGTAATGTTGGACCGGCTTTTGCAAAAGGTTTTGGCATATCAAAACTTCCGGGAAAATTATTCAGGATCTGGTATTGTTTTGAGGGGGTCTGAATATCAATTTTTTTTCGGAGCAAAAATGCAACAAAAAAAAGCAAAAAAAAACTTACCTACGTAAAGCTTGCTTTCAAAGCCTTAAACGATTTTTAATGCCAGAGCTCTAGCACCGAAGCCTTCACCTATTATGCCTGATATTAGACAATCTGAGAATCCGTAAACTCAGAGACCCCAGCTCCACAAATATAAAACCGCTTTTTCGGGATTATACTAAGATATGCTAGCGGCTAGCGGTAAATTTCCGTGGGGGTAGTCCAGCAGAGGCCTGGATCCTTTTTAAGCATGTGTTTTGGGGGGTGTCAGAAAAATAATACATTTTTCTAGCTGCCCAAATTTTCAATAGGATTTATTCAAAGCTAAAAGGCCCAAAGCCTTAGGCTTTAAAGGAATGTTACTTCCGGAGTTCTAGCACCGGAGCCTTTACCTATTAGGCCTGATTGTAGAAAATCCGAAAATCGGCAAACTCAGAGATCTCAGCTCCACATAAACCGCTTTATCGCGATTCTACAAACGCGCCGTCAATTGTCGTGGGGGGCAGTCCAGCAGAGGCCTGGATCCTCTTTAGTTTTGTGGGGTCGGAGTAATAATACACTTTTCCAGCCACCTAATTTTTAACCTATATAGCTTCTGTTCTAATTTGATTTTAGATAATTTCTAGACAGGCTTCAATAGGTGTTAAATTGATTTGAATTAGGTGTCAATTGGCCTGAATCGGATTTAGATTGATTTTGAATACAATGTAAATAGAATGTAAAGTGGCTTTCGTTCCACTTTCAATAGCTTTCAGCTATTTGCAGCTGGCCTTATCTGAGTCTCA
The DNA here is from genome assembly GCA_905231905.1 of Symbiodinium pilosum. Classification (NCBI taxonomy): domain Eukaryota; class Dinophyceae; order Suessiales; family Symbiodiniaceae; genus Symbiodinium; species Symbiodinium pilosum. The sequence continues at coordinate 21,291 of CAJNIZ010045004.1, forward strand.
GTTGAATTTGATTTTAAAAGTTTCCATTGGAATTTGATTAGGTTTTACATAAGTTGTAGCTAGATTTCGATTTTGATTCAAGCTGGATTTCAGTGATTTTGAATAGAGTGTCATTAGATTTGAAAATGGCGTTGGTTGCAATGACTCAATTTGATTTCAACTGGTCTTATTGGAGTCTTAATCGATTTTGAAGGACTCCAATTGAATCTGATTAGGTCTTACTTTAAGTTGTAATTAGATTTCATAAGATTTGAATTGGTTTTCAATGGATTCGAACCGGGTTTCAATTGAGTTTGAAACGTGTGTAGTGAGAAAGTTGTTTTCATTAGATTTTCAATTGGTTTCAGTTGGTTTGAGTAGACTTTAAACGCGCTGAATTAGATGTTTATCAGTTTCGAAGAAGTTTCCAATGGGTGTAATAGGGTTTTAAACAGACATTAATGCCAATGGTAGTGCCAGTACTAACACTGATACGAGAAAAAATACCGGCTTCAAAGCTACTGCCGAGATTCATGGTTTCATCGAGTTTAATTGCGCGGCAAATTTGGGGGGGTGGCCCCGTATTAAAGCGAAAATAGTTAATTGTTGAGGAGGGGGGCCCTATACAAAAGACTGTCCAAGATATTTTGGAAGTAGGCAGAGGGCAGGACAAATCTCAAGTTTCCAGACATCTCCAATCTCCAGGTGCCCGGCCCCATCCGAACCCGGGTCCAGGCGAAAGTTGTGTCCACCAGTGGCCTTCCGAGTTGAGGCGCGCAGGAAAGTCTCGAAGGGCATGGGCCGAGCCTTGTGCCAACGGAAGCGCGGACCTCCATTGTTCAGGATGAACTCCACACTGCAGTCCTCTCGCATACCATGCAAGTTTGCCGTGGACACTCTAAGCGCATCCCTGAAAAACAAGCGGGGCTCGCAAAAGGATCGGAACCTGCGATGGGAGCCTAGCAATGAACAGCTCGCCATCCACGTTCACTCCCTCAGTCTCTTTGAAAGTGACGGGCATGTTTGGAGGCCGCAAGGTCGGGGCGCAACACAGGTTCGGGCTGTTCAAGCTGCTACAGACTTGCACTCGCCAACACGGTTACCCAGGCTCAGGCCGCGGCTGACGTCTCTGCTGGTGACATCGGGAGGCCAGGCAGTTCCGACCAAGTGCCATTGGCCTAGGATCACTTTCAAAGCTCTCCATGCCAGGGATCAATTACCCCACCCCACTCCTCCCCTTCCCCGCCCCACTCCCCATCCCCCCCTTCTAGACAAGGTTACCCTCAGTGCTGGTGACGGCCCCTGCCTTTGTTCCCTTTCTTTGCCATTTGCCACCCATTTCATTCGAGGCGTTGGTCTGTGTCTGACTCCGTGCACCAAAAAGCTATTAGACTACCATCTGAAACTTGAAGGCTCGTGCAGGCTTTAAGGTCAAGGGCTTGGGGTCTATTTAAGATTGAGGGCTATTAGAAGGTGTTGGGATAGAAGCTACCAGAGTATGGTCGGTATTTTAATGCAACACTATAGCGCTTTCCATTGAATGCGGGGTCCCCAACGTGAGAACATCCAAAAGAGGATCCCAATTTTCGGAAACTGCCCCCATTGGGAATACACTAAGGGGCTAGTCAAGGTTTAGGGCCCCGACCTGGCAGTAGAGGCCCCAAGTACAGAAGTCCAAACGAGGACTTATGAAGACCGCTATTCTGTTTTAAGGAGCCCGTACCAGCCTCCGTGTTAGTTTTGGTAGAGTAGACTTTCACGTCAAACAGCAAAGCATTGCACGCTGTAGAACATAAAGCACTTAATGGTGCCAAATCCTAAATGTAAACCCTAAACCTTGCGCAACAAACAGACTGTTGGCAAGAGTGGAATGCTGGCTTTGGCACTTCAAGCAGGGGTAAAGGCAAGCCAAAGTTCAGGGGAACTGTTCATGAGGGCTCCTTCGCCCATTTCCATGCAAGGCAATTTTTTGCATGCTGTCTGGAGGGGCCACTGGACTGGGGCTCTGCCACTGGGTACTCCCCTTACGGCTTTGCATTACTCCCAGAAAGGAAAATCAGGCAAGAGCAAGAAGACACGGCAAGAACCCGGAGTCAGATTATGTGATGAAGGACAGGGTACCTCAAATAGACCTCAAAATCATATTGGTAATTTCTTAAGCCTCTAGTACCTTGTCTCCGCGGTGCTTTAAAGGGAATTGGCGGGTGGACGTTTGAATAAGGACCCTATAATCCCCTTATAGGAGTTCCTGCAACCCCCCCCCCCTTGTTTGAGACACTGCCATAGAACCTCCTCAGATCACTCCGCCACTCCCTTACATACGTTTTAGGGTTTAGGACAGCTGTTCGACGTTTAGGGTGTAGGTTTTTACCCAAGATAGCAGTTTCATTCCCCAGAACACCAACATGTGGATTAGATAGAGGTTGTATAGATAAGGGCGTACACTAGAAATAAAAACAATATTTTGATGACCCTAAGCCCAGACTAGAACCCTACTTTACTCAAATGCAAGGTTTCGGGTCCAAGGATTTGAGGGGTTAGGGCAACGAAGCACCTGAGCCCAGCGCTGTCCGCCAGTGAAGGTGCGGCATTTCCCAGTTGGAGGTAAAAAGAATTGTGAAGACCATGGCTCCTGCTTGAAGAAGTTAGACGTTTTGCACACAGCTGAAGTTCATAGCACCCTCGACTCGTCGTCCTGAGTATGTCAGCGAAGATTCCACATCAAAATTAAGCTCCTCACTCCAAAGCCTAATGGGATGCGACTTGCCAAGTTCTGGGTTAGAGTCAAACAGGCGCCAGGGCAGACAGGCGTCTGAGCAGGCCTGTCCGTGATTGCATGAAAACCTGCACGGTGCCCCCAAACAAAAAATACCGGCATACTGAAGGAATACCCGCAAATCGCTTCCACAAAACGATCGCGTCAGCGCCTGGTTTTGAGCCTTTGCACGAGCCGGGTATGAAGTTTGCACTGACCTCATATCAGTCTTTTCGTATGCACGGGCAAACCTCAGAACTCTTCATCTCCAATCCGCATAATAAGCAGAAAGTGCAAGGGTCACTTTTTGTTCCTACCATCAGCGCTGACACAGTGGCAAGCGGCGCTCTCTCTGTCTGAGGTCTGGGCTTCGTGTACAAGGTATCCATATAAAAACATTGGGTGCGGGTCTTAGGGCGTTGCCTTGGAGCTTCTCGAAGTCAGGCATACTTCATGAAGGTCACGATGACGGGAACCATCGCGGAGAGATGCTAGTGTAGTTCTGGGCCTAAACCCTAGGCTAAACCTCAAAAAGACAATCAACACGAAACACTAAGGCCTAGTGTTGGCTTCATGCAAACTGACACTGGGATAGATTTAGAGGCCCCCTGTGTGCGGCGTATACCAGGACTATATCTACTAACATACAAATCACAATAACAGCAATAAAGATAATGTGAAATTATTCCCGGGAATGCGCCAGAGGCTGCTAAGAAGTCTTGTGACCCTCTGACGCTATTCATGGACTCCTGGCTGCAACAAGCCGGATTGGATGCCGACTGAAGATTCGGAGTCTTCTAGCTTGGTGTCTAACCGTGCAGATCTCAGGGAGGCATAGAACAAAGTCGTCACCCGACTGACCTCAAACAGGAGAACTGGCCGTCACATGCAATTTAAGGTCCATCTGCTAACTTGCATGCTGGGGTTTGCCCGGTTCATAATCCCTCCTGCCTGATTGAAGCTTGCCATCCACAAAAACCAGCCGGTATGCCTCTACAGCTTGAGAAGTCGCGCAAACAACTAGATTTGCTTGTGGAAACTTGTTTGGGCCAACTGCTGCCCGGAGGCTTGGACTACAACCGGGCCACACCATATCCGGAGCATTAATCTGGAAAACCTCCTCGTACAACTGCTGGGCAGTAAACTGGGCCCACAAACGCCATGTTCATGGAAAAGAACATGAACAACAAAAGAAAACCACTGTCTATCTTGGGCTATGGCAAGGCAAGCAAGCCTGCAAGCAAGGGTAGCCTTCGCAGTTTATTCCGAGAGTATTCTGGAGCCCTGAAGAAACTTCTGTTTTTTGCGTAAGCTGTCACCAGCTGCTGCATCGATTGTACGGGGACCCACAAAAGCCACAACAAGATCCAAATGCTCGCCAAGTACTCACGAGGCTGCTGTGGTCATCCAGCACACGCCTGAAATTAGCTCCCACCCGCAAGCATGAAAATGGTAGTTTCTCCATCTTACAACAATATAACTCTCGGCGCTGCCTTCCACAAGTCTCGTCACATTTTCAATACTTCACATCATGCGCCCCAGCGTGACATGCAGCCTCGATCGGCTTGCTGGAGTCCTCAGGCAAGCCTTAGCCAGAGCACAAAGCCCCCTCCTCCAGTCCAACTGTCACAGAACACGCGAACTGGCTCGTGCACCTGGACATCATGTTCAAGGCTGAACCTCGTCCAAGCTGGGCAGATCACATAGTCTAAGAAACACCAATCACCACATGCACAGGAGCAAGGTGTCGAGGGGCCGACTCACTATGCTTTGAGAAAACTCAGGCCAAGCCCAACTCTCATGCTCTTATGCTTCACCTGCTTAACACTGGGCACCGCAGCCAGTCTTCTAAGCGTTCATGGCTACGCAGCAGGGGTTTGCAAAAAGGACATAATGAGGCCTTGGCCATAGAAGCGCTTCGAGGTCAGCGTAGCGGAAAGCTTCCTCCAATCCCATTGCATCTGGAGATCTATTTAGGTAGAGAGAAAGCTGCCGATCTTCGGTGTTCAGAATTCAGGATCAAGCCTGCCACGGGTTGGGTGGCTGGAACAAGGGCCACCTACATCCAAATGATGGACCGAGTATATATATATACGGTACCCCCCCCCCCAAAGATCTAC
>CAJNIZ010045004.1:26244-41563 GCA_905231905.1 Symbiodinium pilosum
AGAGCTGCACACCTCTGCTGAACCACCCCAATTAAACATCATGGAAGACCTGGGACAAGCAGAAAAAGTGCCCAACGGAACTTGAAGCAACATCGCCGAATTGAGTGGGCCCCTAACAGGATCCAAAACCCTCGGCTCCAAGCTTTGATGGCCCCCTTCCCCGCTAGCCTGCCTGCGAGCGTGCTGGAGCCTCCACGTCTTCTAGCAAAGCAAGGCCACGCCTTGGGGCTTCTTTTCGTCAGCATTCATGTCCTAGCTCTGGTTTGCAGCCAGGATCTGCAGCTATAGAATGAATAGCATTTAGACACCGAACGCCTCAGCAATTCGTCACGAAAACCATTACTATATAACCCCAATATACTATATAGTAGTTTCCATTTTATTGTCCAATATCCCTATATGACCGCAATATACTATATAGTAGTTTCCATTGTATTGTCCGTTATCCAAACATGTTTTGTGTCTGTTACTCCAACCTGCCGGGCCCAGGACTCTGCGACTGCGTCAGAGGAGGTGCTCCTTGAAAGGCATCAGCCGTTGTATCCCTTCCTAGGCCTTTGTTTGTGGAGTTTCCCGTGCCGGGCCTGCTGTCATGTTAAAAGAAGCACTCCTCTACTTACAGACCCAGGGGGCGTAGTAAGTAATTGGGATATAAATTCGGGTTTCCCCTAATTGGGGTTGACCTGTTTCCAGCCCGATTTGTGGCCTCCTTCCTAAATGCCCTGGCCCTCAAGCATCTTCACAAGTTAGCCAAAGTGGAAAATGCAAAATCAGAAACTCCACGTCGTCATGATGCAACAACCTGTCAATGCTTGCGTCTGGTTAGCAAGCAATGAAGGAATGGATCGTCATAGTAGTCCTTATGGAAGTCCTCCTATAAGCCCAATCATGTGGTAATTTCCATAGTTTGTTCCATTCTTCATGCCCGACGAACCGGAAGTAAGGTTCATGTCGCTTAACCCTGCAACATGACTGGAAGCTTTAAGTATTGAAGACCCACCAAATTCACATCCTTTTGGCCTTCCAGTCCTTTGTTCTGCTTGCCGCCCTAACCACTTCTCTGCTGCCTAACGGGTTGCTGTTCAGGAACTTGAATTTAATTGCCATATCAATTATATATACACAGTAAATATCAGTTCTTTGTTATAGTAACTTCATATTTAAGTTCCGTACCAGGAACCCAAGCTATGGACTAGGCAGAACAAGTTGAGGATATGTGGTAATCTCCGTGAATACGGGGACCCAACAACTTAGGAACACCCATATTACATATCTCAATGCCAGACCTGGTTTTAAACAAATGGTGGGTTTAGGGTTTAGGGGTTGATCCCAGAGCATAGCCCAAGGTAAATACTGTAAATACTGTTTATGGACAACAGACATCTGCAAAACAAATCGGTATACTGGCTCATACCCAAAAGGCCTATAGTCCCCCTTAAGTAGATAGAATATGGGGGGTGTATGGGGATCTTATTATAATATACCCAAAGCCATATTCTATCTACTTAAGGGAAACTATAGGCCCGCAACCTTGAACTCAAAGCCCTGAAGCCCAAGTACTTCCGGATAAGCATCCTTATCGGCCTCCACGCCGGACCAACCAGAATGCACTACCTGCAGCAGATCTACCGTTGGGGCCTAGAGAAATACCAATATCATATAGAGGTCCATTTGACAACTGTACAAAACTCAGACTAGGAATTTAGGAGCATAATTCTGAAATACCTACCAGACACCTAATATGTCCATATGTATTCTGAAGCACCCCATAGAACCCCTTCAAGCCGGGAGGGGCCCACACTTCCAGCTTTAAAGCCGCACCTATATCTTCTATGAAGGGTCTGGGGCCCCGGGGTTTGAGGTTTTGTGTTTGGAGATGTTTGGGGTTGAGGGTTTGAGGGTTGGTGGGTTAGGGCTTGCTGCGAAACCCTATTCTAGACCCCCCTCCCACAATCCATGTCGAAAGACGCCCTCACTTGCTGTCAATTCTGGGAGAGAACGGCTTCATGATCTTAATACTGTTGAGGGAAGCCTGAGTGTCTAACAACGGTACCCTTCAAAACCCTTATGGAATGTTCGCGACATATACCCCTAAACCTCCAGATAGCTATGTGGCAAGCTCCCATATGTGATTCGTCAGGTGTGCCTCCTCTGAAGTTCCAGGTAAGGGCTGCAATGACCCGACCTCCCAATCCGGTTGATGAACAAAATCCTGCATGCCTCTAAGCAGCTCAACCCTACCCTAGAGGTCCAAGTACACAAATGATACCTACGTTGGGCATCAAAGTCTGTAAATATTACCTATATTGTGGCATTTGGATCTCTAGGACTCGGAACCCTGCCGCTAAAGTAGTCTCAGGGTGCTGAGGATGAACCCGACAGCCCGGGCCGGATTAAATCTCGCGACGTAGATCTCCTGGTACAATTACTTTCGGAGTGTATGCTGAAGGCCGCCACATCCAGACTTTTTAACAAAATCGCCTTACATGAGAAGAAAAAGGGCACCAAGAAGCAAACTAAAAAAGCAGGTCAGGTACATTCATCACAAAGACAACTGACCTGACTAAACGCCCCTTACCCAAAATGTTAAATATGTTCCCAGAACCTCAAGGATCCCACAACATGGAAACTTCCAATGATACACTCTTTTACGCCAAGACATAATGGGCTCATTATAGGGCTCCTTTCTTGGATCCTTTGGGGAATCTGGGGTACCTCCTACAGCCTAGCCCTCCAAACCCTGAGCAGCTTACAGCCAAATTTGTTTCAAGTTTGAGTCAGAGTGAGCTTTCAAAGCCTTCTGAAGGTCAAAAACAAGAACAGCTAGAAGTGTCCCAGTTCTGGAGGCTTATGTGCAGGGAGATACGAAATCGTAAACCACACTCACTTTACCCACTCTGCACCTGCTTGGCTGCAAAGTAGGCTAAACCGGAAATAGTAGCTTCCGTTTTCTTTTCCAATATTCCCTATATAACCCCTATATAATGCACTATACTAGTTTCCCTTTTCTTTTCCATAATCCCCTATATACCCCCTATATAATGCACTATACTAGTTTCCATTTTCTTTTCCATTATCCCCCGTATAGGAGGTCTCTAGGTTGCAAGCCCCAAGCCCAGTCAAGCGCCCAGCCGAGCTGGTCTCATTGCTCTTCTCATAGGCCCCCGACCTGTGATAAACGGGTCAGGATTCAAACCTTGGGGTCTTTGGGGTCCCTCCCAAAATTGGTTTTAGTTGTTCCTTTCAGGATTGCACGGCATCCCTAGTAATTTCTGAGCCCTGAAAACCTGAAGCTGCGAAGGGGTTGAGGGCTTAGAGTGCCAGAAACTCGGAGTTTCAAAGCACGAGGGCTCATCCTTGAGTTCCTGCCACATCCCTTAAAGAGGTTTCCATCAGATCTCGAGCGAAGAGGTTAAAGGCTAAGTGTTCTGAATATGCTATTGAAGAAATAATTCATATCACTGCAATTAACCCCGGACACCCACAGCTATGTATTGTGGGAGAATGCATTTCGGCCCTTCTTTTTCTATGTAAAAAAACTTGGGAGTTCAAGCTTTGGGCGCTAGAATTAGGACAGCTTTGCGCCGGCCGAAGTTAGTGTATGCCGCCTATGCCCCGACCCCTAAGCAGTAAATCTTCGCACTTAAAATGCAACATACAAACAGCTTCAGCTCAAGGAGGTCGAATTATACAGACGCTGTTTCCAGCGACGATAAAATCAGGTAAAGTGCTATGTACCCAAAATATGTCTGCAACAGCCTCTTCAAAACAGTTCCGGAAGCCCTTACGACGACACTGGTTTCTCAAAGTACCAGACATTACAACCCGTACATCACAAACGACATTTGGAGTTCTACATGGATACTTCATGAGCGTCCAGCTCGAGCTTTGGGCTTTGGAGTGAGGAGCTCATGGAGATGGAATTTTGATTATATACCACATCTTCAGGACGACGAGGTTTTTGTGAACTTCAGCTTTTGCGCAACAAGTCTAATTACTTCAAGTTACTTCCCCCTGCACGTCCCCAGGAATGCGTGCATGCAGTCAACTCGAGTTCACACAGAAGAGCGTGCTTGTGTCGGAACTGGCTACAGGAAGGCACAAGCACCCCGACAGCCCGGAAACCCTGCAAGTCACAAGCACGCAGGGATCCGTGTTCTACCAGGCACGCACGCAACCGGCAACGACCCCTTGTCCAAACTGGTTCGATCAATCTAAGCCCTGAACAGAACCACTGATGCTGAAATCCTGCCCGTAGCCACTCCTGCCTGCGATGCAAGCAAGGACAAAGCTCGTCCAGAGTTCTCCAAATTCTCCTTCTGCGAAGCCGTTTCCACGCCTTCAGCGCAAGAGCACTAGAATTGCAGATAAGGGTTGCTCAACCAGTGCCTCAACCTTGTGTAGTCTAATCGGGCTTCGAATTGGAAAGCCAAAAACACAGTACTCTATGCAAACAAATTCTAGCGCGGCTCCCGCTTGTCCAGAGCGCAGGTTTGAGAATGTCGCCACTTACAGTTGTCAAACCGTTCCAAACTCAAAACCCAGGTGCCTCTGTTGACTTACTTGCTTCTTCAACGCATCAGACGCTGCTTACTTTGCCCGTGCCCGAAGGAACAACTTGGCTTGAGCTGCGGTGAGAGTCTCCATGCCAAAGAATCGAAGCAACTGCAAGCCAAGGCTTTGGATACCTGGGATTTCCGTGGCCAAGCCGTGACATTTCAAAACCTGCGCGTAGACCAGAACGGGACACCTCAAAACTTGTGGGTGGATTAAGAGGAAAACTTGAAAGCATCAGGCTACAACTTCTTGCACATGGCGTCTAGAGTTCTGAGGACTTGCAGGGCCCAATATTCAAGGTCACCAAGAAAATAGCCTTCAGAACATCACATCTTATTGCTGGAAGCCAACTTGCAAGTTTCTGATTCTGTGTCTCTCTCTTCTCCATGACTCTCAGTCCGGCTCTGACACTCCCTCGCTGGCCTTCATGCGGGCACCAGTCGCCGATCCACTTGATCTCCTTCAGTGAGCTGGACATGATCCTCCCATGTCTTTCATTTTCTTTTCCACATTATTCTAGTTATTGGGGTAATTTCCTCTATATATGTCTGTATAATCCCAATATACTCCGAAAGGCAAGATCGCTTAGGATTGCACATCGCAAAAGTTGGACTTGAGTGAAGCCTGGACAACTTAGAGGCCCTACTAAGTGAAACAAGGAGGTATATGCGCGCAAAGCCTGCTCATAACCCCATCTATATCCAACTCACTAAGTCGCCCGGGCCTTCAACTCAAGTTCCTTTTTCTTCACTCAGAGGGAGCACGAAGATCCAGGTGACTGACAGGCTCTCAAATCGGAATGGGTGCATGACCACGTCTTGGCGGCTGAACAACGCGCAATGTGTAAGAATCCTGCAGACCCCGTGTCCGATGCTACAGTATGGCGGCTGGTGCAGGCTTAGTATCAGTGCACTCTTGTCGCATTATTGTAGATTCTTGTCAGGACGTCAGCTACTGTAACCACCTGAATAATTACCAGTATCATGTTGAAGTCAATTTGAAGCACCAGTACTTCAATTAAACAACGAGTCTAGTATCATGATATTGGAAATCAGGCAGTCATTTAGGTTCATACCGTACTCCTGCTTCATGGGCCACGGGCACATTTTGCATCGCAGGGCTTTGCGACCCCACCCGCTGCTGAAGCTCTATCTCACCTTGACTCTTTTTGTGGATACTGCTTGGAAATATTGCCCTGAAGGAATGAAGTCTCCGGCCCTCCAAGAATAGACCTTCTCCCCAAAGAAGGGAACTTACAGAATGGTGGGTAAGGAGCCTTTTCTCCTTGGGGGGAGGGGACCAGTCCTCTGACTCTTTTCTCCTGCTGCGCCAACCCTGAACCCCACTCCGGCTTGAGAGCGCGTAGGGTGAAGTGAGAAAGGCAATGTGAGCCAATGTCGATGCTGTGGCTATGAGAGGTTCCGCTGAGAAACCTTTTGTAGAAGCATTGGCAGGTGTGGTAATGCTACTGCTAGTACTATACTAGGCGGATACAACTGCTGCTACAACAACAAAAAACCACCAACAGGGATATCATGTACGAGGCAGCATGACAAAACACCAGAGAGATCCGGAATGATTAGTACAAAGGAACAAGTCGTTATAACTTACGTCAACTGAGTCTGGCAAGGTTATCAGCATTGAGCCCTGAACAGGGCCCCCCACAGTCCCGTTGAGCTCGCAACATCCTAGGGTTTCGAAGCACTCCGCCTTTTGGAAAAAAACAGGAACCCTAAACCCTGTACCCTGCCTTTAGCCCCATCTGAGATTTTTCAAACAAACAGGCTACCCGAGAGGATCACCGCGATACAGAGGAATGATGAGATCATGCGGGCTCCTTCCCTGTGTCATACCGTGTCCTGTATCACGACCGAAGAACTTGTGTTCACACTGGAGCTTCAGTTTCAAATTCAAAGTTGGGGCTTCCTGAGGTTCATCATGTACTTCCAGAAAGTCTAGTGCCTGATCGAAAAGACGCAGGACAGGGACCACCCCGTCTTATTCGGAAGTATATCAGGGAGCGCATGCCGTTTGGGAACCCACGTTGACGAAAAAGGACGCAGTTTAGAGAGCTCCCTGCCTATTCAACGTACGCCAATGCCCTAGACTACGACCAAGTTTGGATGTCCGAAAATCTGGGGTCCCTTTTCTTTACACCACCAGGTCATCAGGAGATTAAGGCAATTTCCGAATCAAGCCTCCCCAGTTCTCTCAGGATGTGAGACACTTTCTACTTGGAGATTTAGTGTCCTACAGCCCAGTTATAACTGTATGTAGAATAGCCAGGTATTTATAAGCTTCCTACAGTGACTAAAATGGCTCTAAGTGGGTTATAAGTACAGTACCAGTTCGAATCCGTCATAATTCCCTGAACCTCCATCCAAGTAGAACATGCAAAAACAAAAACAACCTTCTTCGACATGAAGGGTTCTTACTTAACGGACCGCAACAAAGAGGTCTTAGTCGTTCGGCTGCCGGGTCTGTCATGCAAAGCAAAACTGCTGTGACAGGCGCTTTACGGGTTTAGGGCTTAAGATTGCAGAGTTGGCAATCCTCATCCCTAAGTCCTATACCTCCTAAACCACGTAAGCCTCACCCCTGAAACCTTACCCGAAGCGAACCCATACGCCCCTTAACCCCCAACCCTTTGCCCCTAAGCCTCCAACCCCAATATAACCCTAACATAACCCTAAGACAATGCATACATAACTCTACTTAATCCAACCCTAACATAACCCTAATATAACGCGAACGTATTGCGCTAATATTTTACCCTAATATTACCCCCAAAATCCCCAAGCCCCCTGATCAGCCACAGCTTATATGCCTCACCTCCAGCCAATCGGTAGCTTCCTTGCGCATTCTGCGTAGGCAGGTCCAAAAAGTTCCGGAAAAGCCCAAAGGGCATTCATGCAGCGGCCTTAAGGTTTAGGGTTTAGGGCCCCCTAAATCATCATAACCGGGATCTCACAAGGGGATAATGAGGTTATATGGGAATTGTATAGCGGGTGTATAGGGATTATATAGGCTCTTATAGGGTATTGCATGGGAGTGTAATGGGATTGTATAAGCTTTGAAAGCAAGTATTAGTCAGTCACACTGGTCACTCTAGCATGCTCAGCAACCCACCCTTCTGAAACTTCAACAAGGGGTTATAGTAGGGATTATATTAGGGTCTTATAAGGTTGTGTTGGAGTTATATAGGGATTGTTATCTACGTGTTATACAGGAACCTCCCTTCAATACCCGTATGCAAATGAGAATGCTTGCTGTTTTAGTACTTAGAGGTTCAGGGTAGGTGTATAACTGTACTTATAACTCATCTATATGCACGTAAGTTCTCTGGACCTCAAACCCTAAAACCCTCAAAGCCCTGTCTCGCTTTGAACGCTATGACCTCCCAAGTACATGTACAGGCCAAAGTGACTCGAGTAGAGACTATATACAGGATTATATGCGGGTGGAATGCTAGATGTAGGGGCTGTATAGCGTTCAGGGGTTTGGGGCGGGAACCTGAATTTTTAGAATGAGGTTTAGTGGAAAATTATGCTACCGTTATATGGGGAGCATGAGGGGTAAGATTGCTAACTATTCAGGCTTCTATTTGGTTTCCTCATGGTGCTGAAGTGCTCATAACTTGGTAACAGCTTTCTGTAAGTTTTGATCCACAAATGCCAAGCATGGGGCTTCTGAGCTCGGTCGTCAAAGCCCTTTCAGAATCCATATGTACTTCTGCTGCTCACAGAATGGCCTTGCTATGACGATTTGCGGGACGGCTCCATTTCTTGCAACTATCCTCGGCACTGAAAATCAACCTAAAGCCCAAACCCTCGACCCTACACCCTAGATCCTAAACCCTATCTAAGCCCTTCATAACCCTTTGCAACTTGGGTACTAACCCACCCTCTTACACTTCCTAAACCCATCTCTGCCCGCGCAGAACAGCGGCCTGGGTGACAACTCGTGCGACGGCCACAGTCTTGGACTTTGGTGGCTGCCGCGCATGCGGATCATATTATGGTCTAGGGTTAGATTATTGTGTGGACTATGCGATGAGTATATGGGACTTGCACTTTGAGGATTTGAGTATGCAATAAAATTGCGGCCCCTGTTCTGGACTTGCATGGAGGAAAAATGAGGCCTCTTTTTAGCGCATACTCAAAGACTTCAGACTCTAGCCCTATGGGCGCTGAGCCTACCACCGAAAGCGGGTTGATCAGTCAGGCTACTCCACTCAAGTCGTAACTCAGTGCAAAAATGGCATCTTTGATTGCCAAGGGCACCTGTTAAAAACATAGCTTCACAGTGTCCACGGCGCATCCAGCAAACCGTGGGCAAAGGCTTTTTAGTGTCTCAGTAGTAACCAGGCAATATCACCAACAATGCGGATCATGGGGAATGCTACTGGACTACCGCCCCCGCTTGGACCCACCGTACCACCAAAGGGGCTCGAAAATGCTGGATGACGGAAGGACTGCCAACTCAAGGACGCTGGAGACATCTCCAGCGCAGCATGCTGCTTCTGCCGCGGCTGTTTTGCAAAACGAATGCCCAACTCGCCGCCAACCAAATACCTCTTGTATGTACTCTCTTTCTTAGGAAATCCTTTGTGGGATGCCGGGGTTACTAGTGGATGACGTAACCTACTTTGAAGGTGTCACAGTAATAAGGTTATACTGGGCTCATTTTTTGGAAAGTAAGATATTACCTACCCCTGGAGTCCCTCCAAGTACTCCCTTAGCTAAGGAAACTTCCAATTGGATAGTTATCAAGTGGATAGCTATACAAACCTCATATAGCCCCATGACCCTGAGGCGAGCCTCGAAGCTACTCTTTATGTATTCTAAGCCCTAAGCCCCCAAGCCTGAACCCTAAACCCTACACCCTAAACCCTAACTGGTAGCCGGTTACCTGGAGGCGTCCTGGAAAGGGTTCTGGAGATGCTGATGCCCCTTGTAGAAGTATCCCTACTTGAGCAGGGCTTTGTAGATATTGTGGTCCATTTACAGGGGTGTGATAGGGGAGAGAGATATGCACATATAAATATATATATATATAGGGTTTGGGGTTTAGTGGGTTGGGGTAGGTCCAGTAAGTGGAAGAATGGGGACCAAATGGAAAAGAAACAGGAATATCAATTATGTAAGGGTTTTTACGGGATTCTGTCATGTAGGGGCAGAAAAGTAGATCCATTTGTAGTTGTTTAGGGCTCCAAAAAAATACCCTAACCGAAAAGGCATACAATCTCACTCTGCACTGGTCACCGTAGTATCCCCATATAAAAGTCACTCACTTTTCCTAGGCACTGACTGACGCTTTGGGCACGAGTCTGAATGACTGATGGAGGACTCAGAGATTCGGTCGCCAGAGCTCTGAGCGATGTCTGTCAGGTCCATGTTGGAACAAATTATTGGGCGATGAAAGGTTAAGGGTTCATATTGCATGATGAGAGAGCCTTTGGACCTTAGATGACCTTAGGGCTCACAGCACCTTTGGATTGGCAGGGTTTCGGGTCTAGGGATCGAATACTTGCTACGAAAGGTTTGTGATTGTCGCATTTTTGGCGGGTGTGGTGGGGTTCTGTAGGAATATGACAGTTCGATGCGTTGAGGACCTTTCACTATGTGATCATCGCCAGATGATGACATCACCCAGTATCTGTATATGCATGAATATGTGCATCATGTAGGTATATTACCATGACATGTCGCATGATTGATCTTCCTGCCCGGTTCATTTAATATCATCACCGGACGCTTTCAGGGGTTACGGGTCCGGCTCTCGAATAAAAAGCTAGGAATATGTTTTGTGGTTTCCAGAAGGAGCTTACGTGCAATCAGTTCATACTTGCTTGTGGCATACTCCCTTCTGTTTGAGATTCTGCAGAAGGCTCCCCAGCCCCTCAGCCCGTCACAAAGACCTCTAATTCTCAGCAGCGCGCAGAAATCTAAGAAGAATATGGCACCCCCTTCAAGAGGGCTTATACCAAGGACAAGCTGGGCTTGAGGGTCTAAATGAAATCCTAAGTCCTGAGCCCATACAGACCTATCCTAAGGGTCCGAGGACCCAAATATGATAGCATTTGGGCCCTAAAACCCTATTATTTTGGTCCTTGGACCCTGAGGGCTAGACTCTCTATCCATCTATCCGAAATCTGTTTGAAGCGCTAGCGGCCGGCTCGTACCTTGCTCTGCGAACTCCAAGGAGGCACAGGGATTCTCCCCCAAGAAGGAGAGCCCGGATTCTCCCTTAACTGGGTTCCTGTAGGTCCTGGGGTTATATAGGGGTTCTATAGGGATAATGGAAAACAAAATGGAAACTACTAAATTTAGACAAAGATACCACAATATGAGTATGTACTAAGCTTTTTCCTGCACCAGCTGTTTAGGGTACAGGCTTTCATCAGACCATGAAATTCTGATTCAGTCCTAGAGATCCGGATATCTGAGAAGACCCTGGGGCCGAGGTTTAAGACTGGGTAGTATTCCCTAAGGGTCCAAGGACCCAAACAATAGGGTTTTAGGGCCCAAATACTATTATGTAAATGGTATTTGGGCCCTAAAACCCTATGATTTGGGTCCTTGGACCCTTATATAGTTCCTATATATATATATATATCCCCCTATAACCCCCTTTAAAGGGACCCCATTATTTAGGTCCTTGGACCCTTTGGGATTCTGAACCTTGCAGTACAAGCCGTGAACAACAGTATAACCTACAATGGCGTCTCTGGAGATGTGGGGTTCCCCCCGCGACAAAGCCAAGTCTTACTTGGAGCCTATGCCCTATTTTCCCTGTAACGTGCGGAGGACATGGACGTTCGGGAAAGCTTACGTTTTGAAGGCTGCTGAAAAATAGGTTGGCCCGACACCCACTCAAAGTGACGACAGATGAGTAATGGTACTCACATTAAGGTCTCAATGTCGCCTATTGCTCCACTTTTACTGGCTGGGCGCCTTGCCTCAATGAAAAGTGGAAAGGTAAGCCTGGCTTCAGATATCTCAGAATCATATAATGCTTCTTTTCCATGAGATGTCTGGGAGCCATTAAAGACTCCAAGTGAAACCTACAGATTATCGTTCCAGGTCACTTAACCACCTATAATATGATGCTTCTGAATCATTTGGCCAAGAACGATCTTATTCATTTTGAGGAGATTTGGGTTACACCAACCCAAGTGCGCTTCCTATGGCTGCCCATACGAAGGTCCTAATTTGGGGGGGCTGGGTTGCCACAATCCTCTGGATAGTTCAACTAAGACACCTCACATGAGCTAATAACCCTTCGGTTAGGATTCAGCGCTTCGGGTTGAACCCCTAAACACTAAACCCTACCTCACCAGCGGAATAATCAATACTACACCCCTTGCTTAATGGTACTGCATTGGAAATGTAAATTATGTTGTACCAACATGGGGAAACTTCCATACTTCCCAGTTCAATACCAAGCTTCCGGCATAACCAGGAGGAGCATCCCAAATCACAGGGCACGATGCGCCACAAGACAGCTGGGTGTTAGATTTATCCACGCGGGTTCGTCTTTAGTCCTCCGATGCTTTGCTTTTGCCGTGGCGGCCGGCAAGGCTATACCAAAAGTGCACAATAACGAAGGCAGAAATGTCAAAGGAATCAGGAACAATAGAGGCAGTGGAAAGAACCGGAAAACATTGATTTAAGTAACAGGAAATAGCGGAAACGTAGAAGGCATCATGGTCATAAGAATGATACCTCTAATACTGTAGCATCGGTGCCAGCAGTGATGGTACTAGTGAGAATTATGCTGATAATCTTCGAAACAAAACTCATGAAAGAAAGAATAAATCACAGGTCGAACTTGTAGCAGTACAGTACAAGGCAACAATTTGGCAGAATTATAGGGTACCACATGTTGAGAAATACACCTGTCAGCCATGACACCTAAACCCTACACCGCGCTTGCGGGAATGCGCATTCGTCCAACCCTTTTTGAAGGCTCGAGGTAATTCTACGTCGATTGTATTCGTAGAGTAGTCATAACCCAATTGGAAGAACCCTAAGTTCCCAACATGGGTCCAATTGGCTAATAGGCACCCATTCCCAACATGGGTCCAATTGGCTTATAGGCACCCATGTACCGGTTAACACTGGGTTACTACCCTAAACTGGCCCTAAACCCCATATGCCCTACATAATCCCTATATAACATCGAATCTATAGTTGGCTTATAATTACCATGAACCTCTAAGTAAACCTGGGTCGGCTATCGAGTCGCAGCCATCCTCTGCTGAGAAACACTTTAACATGATTTCGTGCGTATCCATTGCAGAACCAAGACTCATGGAACTGATTACAGGCGCCTGTGATGTGGCTGCATTAGCATTGCCATTAACTAATCTCTTCCCCTTTCACAGACTCTCCCTAAACCCTAATCACCAAAGCCATTTCTGCAAAAGAGAGGCTCCAAGCACTCTCGGAAGGGATTACACGAGGATCAGCTGGGCCCCCATTGAGGACTTACAAGGAACCAATTTGAGAAGCTCCCAAATACTCCCGATCATGGTATTGTGGTGAAGAGCGGGGATTGTTCCATGGACGGTTGAGGAGTTCGAATGGGGGGTTGGAGCTTACTGCTTAACTTTATTTCTCTCGTAGTCCATGAGCCCCAAGCTGTCTTGCATATGCTGTGCCCTGCTGCGGAAAAAGCCAGCAGAGAGCACTCAAGACTCCTTGCTGAGGATCCCCGCCAGCAGCCAGTGTGTTAAATTCTTTTAAACACCATATAGCAATGGCAGCAGCTTGCCTCAGCGTTCCGTGCTACCTGCTAACCTGCAGAATTGTGGGGTACTTTCGCGCTGCCGCCAGAGCTGGGTCAGCGCCAAGGAAGCCGGGAGCTCAGTTCAAGGACTCCTCCGTATCCTCCGTCACCATCTGCATAGTCATAGGGGATCGAGCGGATGGAGACTCTTCCTCGCTGACCTCTTCCGTCTCCGGATCTGCCTCTTGAACCATCTTCTCCTTGTCATTGTCATGAGGGTCATCATGGGAGGTGTGGGACATGCGGGAGAGGTGGGACTGCGACATGTCCACTCCAGACCGGGATGTGCTGGCAGCGCGCACACCCAGCTTGATGGCCATGTCAAGCATCAGACCGTCCATCTCCTCGAACTTGGTTCTGGTCATCCTTTCCAGGCGCCCAATGGCACTGTCGTCAATTGCCAAGGCAAGCTCCGGCCAAGGCAAGGTAGAGTTTGCAAGGCCACCATAGCGGTAGACACGGTCCAACTCAATCTGAGGGCTGTTCTGGTACTCGTACGGTGGCTCCAGGGCCGCAATGGCACCGCGAGGGCCGTTGTCGCCCTCATCGAGCTCGCAGGCGTCTTCCAAGTGCAGGGACTTCACGAAGGCGTCCCACCGCTTCTTGGAGATGAGCGGCATGGCCGTCTCATAGATGAGCATGCCACGGAGCAAGCGAGCATGGCCGCGGGCGTTGTGGAAGATGGCATTGTAGCGCTGGCAGAGCTGGGCCACCATGAGGTTCATGAGGTAAACATGCCAGCAGGCAGCAAAGGCCATGACAAACCACTTCAGCAAGGGCTCCTCTGCACTGGCTATCTGCTCGTAGTTGTCGCCTCCGTAGACGTTGAGGGCCATGGACAGCATGGACTCGAAGGACGAGGGCCAGTTGAAGAAGCCGACCATCTGAATGGAATCTGCCAGACCCGACTGTGGCAGGCAGGCCACTGCCGATGCGAAGGTCATCGTGAGGAAGCCAAGGACGCCCACATACAGGATGAACTCCCACCAAAGGCTGGCGCACACGACGCTGAACACGGAGAGCTGGACGTTCAGGTGCACTAGCTCCGATGCCAGCAGGAAGTAGAGCAGCATGGGGAAGCAAGCAAGACGGTTGTAGGCGGTGTACAACTCGCAGTACCACTCGCCATGCTCGCAGCAGTTGGTGAGCCATTGGTCACTGACCTGGAGGCAGTGCAACACGGGCTCCATGCAGAGCATTGTGAAGAGAAGGGCCATCAAGGTCACCTCCATCAATTCTTGGCGGGACTGCGTCAAGTAGGTGGGTACATGGCAGCGCCAGATGAAGCGCTGGGTTTGCTTCTTGCGGATGGCTCTGAAAGTCTGCGTCCCGTGCTTCACCAACAGCTGGCCCAGGCTGAAGACATAGAGAAAAGCGCGGGCACCTATGACGACAAAGCGATCGGGCCCATCCTCCGTCACAATCCCACCCTGCAAGCCGATGACGAAGGAGAGGAGGGTGAGGCAGAACCAGAGCTTGGTGAGCACCCAGGCCACGCAGCAAAGCCGGGCCCAGAGGATGTCTGCTTGGAAAACGGCGGTGGGGTGGCAAACTACCTCGGGATCCCCATGCTTGATGAGGTCCAGCAAGGAGTTCGTGAGCTGACCCTCCATGCCCACCATCATGGAGCCGATGTAGTAGTTCACGCGCCTCATGCCATTCTTCAAGTTCTTGGACCGCCACACGAGCCCATCAAGCAAAGGCTTCAGCAAGCTGGGTGCCCTGGTGCAGAGCAATGTGATGATGTCCGGGTGCCTCGTCCAGATGGCTTCCATGCCAAAGTAGTACTTGGCCCGGTCGGCGCGCATGGTGAGTAGGTCGCCGAGGATGGCTTCTGCTGAGGAGAGGGCGCCCTTCTCGATGGACCACATCAGCGGTGAGATGGCCTCCGTACCGACCTGCACCCTCAGCAGCAACAGCTCTCGCTCTCCCCTCGGAGAAGAGGCCACTGCCTTCTGAAGAGCTTTGG
>CAJNIZ010045005.1:19349-82442 GCA_905231905.1 Symbiodinium pilosum
GTGGCGGCGGCGGTGGAAGTGGCGGTGCTTGCGGCGTTGGCAGTGGCGGTTGCGAGCCATACGCAAACTCAAATGTCATGGTCAATCGCTAACGGTTCCAGTTCAGGGGGGCTTAAGCTGATGCCTGGCACAAAAAATCACTTTTTGAGGTTTTTGTGGAATCCTATGTTACAACTTTCTTTCACAAATCCGGTGTGGGATTCGTTGCCTGGCGTGCTCTAGCGTTGTTCTCGTCAGGATTCAATTAGGCGGGCGAAAACAACACCTAAGAATCGTCCAGGGCCTCCCAAGACTTGCTGCGCCTAGCCCTTTCCAAGCCTCTTTCCAGCCCTTTTGTTGGGGATAGAGGTGCAGCCTATCACCAGAGCTTTCGCGGATGCTGGCAAACTCGGGCGGTGCTTCTGGCAGACTTGAGTTTTGAGTTTTAGGGGTTATTCTTGGGCTTGGGGTTTGGGGCATGGCTCTTAGGGTTCTGCAGTCATTTACGCGAAGCTGCCCTGATTTCCAGAATATGTCCAGGGCTGCAGGTTTGGGTCTTAAGGTAGGGCATTTTGAAGGAATGGATGATTGGGTTATTGTAGGATTCTGGGGACGAGACAGGCGATCCACATCATTCCTTGCTTTCCAGAGGCCCTGCGTCCCAGAGGCAAGTTCAAGGGGGCCTGCCAAAAGAGCGGGTGGAATGTGTTTGGGGCTTGGAGGGTCAAAATGCTACCCCCAAAAATCCGGACAGTCTAAGACTCCTTCAATACATTGAGGGTTCAGCATTCTCCCACGAACGAACGTCGTATCTTTAAAGAGGCCATCTGTAGACCCTGTTAGGTTCTTTGTTCGCTAGGCGAAGTCTATTGCAGGCTGCTCAGGAGCCTGGGGCTGCCCTGGAAATATTAGGATGCCGTTCTAAACCCCTGCCCCTTGTAGCAAGACTCAGGGCGCCAAAAGGGCTTTTACGAGGGGTTGAAGAACCCATATCTGCGCAAGCTCGCGCAAGGGCTGGCGCAAGCAAATCATAGTGTACGTGCTGGGATTTTTGTCGCAACGTGAGTAACAACGACGGCGCAACAGCAGGTACAAAGTGCTGGGACATCGTCACTGGAATTTGGAACAACAAATGACGAATCAGACATCGAAGCGGGAATCTCATCGGGTTCCTGGTGTGTTGTTGCTGCGACAAGGCTGACCTGTTCCGCAAGAACGCGCGGAATTTTTTCCTGAACCCTCAACCCTTGACTCAAGCTCCGAAACCGCGAGCTTTGTATTTTCCCAGGGGCCATGCAGTTTTCGCTGAACAATGGTCCAGGCCGCCTGCCGTGGTTCGGGTTTGAGAAAGCTTTAGGGCAAGTTCTTAAAAAGTGCCTGGATTAAGGAGTTTCTTTTGTTTTCAAATATGATGAAGGATTCATTCGCATTAACAGTTTAGAATCGACAGAGCATGTGTGGAGGAACGCCAGTACCGTCACTGAAGCCTTGAACCTATCGCCTATCTAAGCCGAACAAGCTGAAGCCTAAACACAAAACCGCACCCTGAAGCCTAAGTGCTGGATATCCTGAACCCGTTTAGGCGCTACATCCTAAACTCTAAGCCCTGCACTGGAGGTGAAGGAGGGCCTGGACGCACAGGCGGGCCTTGGAAGCGAGGGCATGCTAGGAGTTTGCTGTCCTGAGAAGTCATATTTGGGTTCACCGAAAACTGGGGCTACCCTTGGTGGTCTCAGGGATAGGTCGGGATGCACAGGCGAGTTTGGGTGTCCAGTGACGGGATAGCACAGGGATCATTCGAGGAAGTCCCGTTTAATTTCCATATTATCAAGAGAACTTGGGGGTTGAGGCCTCAGGCATGCTCATGATAATCGCACAAGCAGTCGGCATAGTGACAGCCCATAATCCCGAAAGGCCACAATGTGCCTGACACGCCAAGTGGATGACAGCATGAAGCACGAAGCCCAGAAGTGCGAGACAGCTGACACTGACCACACCTTACTAGCCTAGAACCTGAGGCGGTCCACACCTTGACAACCGAAACTCAGGAGCAAGCTGCCCAGAAAACCTGAGCACACCCCACATGACCCTCGTGAACCCGAGTACGACGCTCAACACAAGACTTTGGGGCGAGCCATACGCCATACGATCACCACATATCAAGGCGAACCACACCTGCCACCCACGACAAGATAAGGCAGAGTGAGGGTTTCGGATTTAGTTTAGGGCGGAGCCAAACAATGACAGACCGTACAGGTGGCCCATGTATAGTGACAACCTCAAGCGCTTATCAGACCGTGGGGGCATGCAGCGTGGAGATTTTGGGCCCAACCTACCTACTGGAAGGTTGTCACGGGTGTGTATCAGTATTGTGAGTACCCTTACACTCAGTCTTTGCAATGCCTGAACTCCAAACAATCCAAACTTCAAGCCGTCCAACAGGCCGCGACAGTGATCGACTGGTTTCGTGCGCCGTGGGTTTGGGGTTTAGTGGCTTGGGGTTAGCTTTGAGATAGTTCCGGTCTAGGTTTGAACCGGCGTTCCGCAACCCATCGGGTAGAGGAGTATGTATGAAACACGCAAAACCAGAAAACTCTGCAAAGCTCCGATTTGCCCATATGGCAAACATAGTTGACAGGTACGTGCGTCCTATCGCAGATGTGGTTCAACATCGGCGAGGCATCGCAACTTGGAGAATCTTTGGGAGCGAATGGATTCCTGCACATTTCCTACAATCCCTGCTCCATTCCTTACCAGATGCATGGGAGGGTTTTTACTTGTTTGGTCTGTCAAGCCCCAGGCTCTCCACGCTCTGGCAGGGGCCATGCCAAGGCTGGAGTGAGGGGGAGTGAGGGTTGATCTCAGGGTTAAGATAGCATCCTCCTCAAGCTATCTGCAAATCTGGTATCTCATGCAGAAGATGCCTGTAGAAGCCTTTGAGGCTGCCAGGATCCTCTATGCCCAAAGATTAAAGGATTCTTGTTAGACGAGAGCTAACCCAGTCTAATGTCAGCCGTATACGCTTCGATTGAGAGGTATCCGGCTCTGTGGGTATGGGGATATGGGGTGTAGGATTCAAGAGTTGGAGTGCATGTGCGGGCTTCCTGATCTGTGGCCTCTTCGCAGGGACTTGCTTCTAACTGTAGCCTCTGTAGCCTCTTTACATTTTAAGAAAAGGCGTTGAGGTCGGGGTGCTTTGAGGCATACCTTTTGGATGAGAATTTAGAACCAGTGTTCTTCGTAAGCGAGGGTGTCCTCTGTCAGTGGAAACTGCTGACCAACACGCATCGAGACCCGGCCAGTGCTTCCTTGGCAGAATCCCGTGGGCACTGCTGTCGCTCTTGTGCTTCCTCCTCCTCTTCGCCTTGCTCCTTATCTCTGATTATAACGACCGCTGCCGGAACCAACTACTAGCGCAACTGCCGCTGCTACTGGCTAGTGGCTACCTCCTCTGACCACTTCTACATCTACTTCTACTGCTAGGTCTACTTGTGCCTCAACTAGTACACGTTTTATCTGATGGTACCTCTGCGGTGTTTATGACCTTTTCCGCCATGACCGGTACCTGTACCATCTTTGTTGTTGGAGGCCGTGAAGGTGGAGCCCGGCGAGCCCCCATCACCAATCTCGGAAGGCCTTTGGAGGATTCTCATCAACAAGTCTGGGGTAGATGGGGGGTCAGGTCATATCAGGTCTTCAGGCGGGTTAGCTTCCTGTGAGTAAACCTCTATAAGTTGCAGCCTCATGAGACTATGGAACTACTTGGCCTCAGATACGTCACCCAAACTATAAGTGGCATTGAAACGCCGGTCATGAGACGCTTTTGCGTCCCATGCACCGGCAAGAAGGCTCCTGCAATGTTTGTGCAAGGGTTTGGGGAAAGTATCTGGGTTAAGAGAATAAGCGCGTCAGAGAGAAATCGTGTTTGGAGTTCAGGATTTTGGTCCTAGGCTTCAAGCTCTGGGACTGAAATGGTAAACCATGGTTCGTATGCGTCAGCATTCACGGCCCTCCCCCCCCTCCCCCCTAAATTAGGATTAACCACTGCCCCCCCCCCCTGTGGTGCTGTGGTCCTGTGGTCTGGGTTTGGTGGTTTAATTGAGAGGTTTAGATTAAGTTTACAGAAGCTTATAGTGTTTATGGAGGGGTTCTATAAGATTTAAAGAAGGTTTGTAGACGGTTCATTAATTCAATAGCTGGTGTTTAGAGGGGTTTCTAGAGGGTTTCTGAAGGTTTGATAAAGTTTTGTACAGATCTTATAGAGAAGGATTTTTCTAGAGGGTTTAGAACAGTTGTTTTGTAGAGTTGTAGAAGGTTTATTTACAGGGGGTTATAGCTGTTATAGACGGTTTGCAAAAGGTTAGAGAGTCTTCTGGGGGGTTCGTAGAGGGTTGAGGGTTTATGCAGGTCTTATAGAGTCTTTAGTGGAAGCTTATGAAGGTACCCCGTCCCCTGTGGTCCTGTGGTCTGGGTCCTGTGCTGAGGATAGAGGGTTTGAAAGAAGGTCTTAGAGAAGTTTTGCGGAGAGTTCATGGTTCTGGGAGGTAGTAGATACGGTTTATTCTCAGATCTGGACCATACCATGGGGGGCTGAGAACGCGGAGGGCGGACGCATGTACAGGCTCCGGGGTGTATTTGAGTTGAAGGTGAGGGGCTTGCGCATGGGAACACAACAGCAGCTCATATGGCATAATATCATATGGTTGTTCCTTTGATGCTTCTTGCATCTTGCAGTTGGTTTGGCGTAAACCCTAAAGTTGTCAGCCCTGAGTCCAAAACCTCTAAGCCTAAACTCTTAGGAACAGCTGCGTGCCAGCTTTTTGGGGTAGACATGTCATGAGTCTTGACGACTGTTCGGCGTTCGGGTTCGAAACCGTAAGCCCCACGCCCTTGAAAGGAAATATCAAATCTGGAGTCTCTCTCCTATGTTCAAGCCGGATGGGAGCCAAGTTTTAGGGCCTACAGTGTAAGATTTTTGAGAGGCCATTTTAAATGTAATTGATGTTGTTGTTTATGGGGGGTAGAAGGGGCAACATGAGGTCTTCTATGTCAGGCGGATTTTTGAGAAAAGGGGTTAGGCGTCCGATTGGTTGGAAGATAGGTTCTCCAATCAGTGTGAGATTGTCATCTCCAGCAGGCCTGTGGGCTTCCGTTACAAGTTGGGTTTAGGTTCCATAGAATCATGACATAATTGCAGAGGTGACAGTTTACTTCAAGAAAGCACTTCCTGACCTGAAGCTTGACAATCTAGTCTTCAGCTAGCAGATCAACATCCTGCAGTTCAGAGGCTCTCACGATTCCTCCTGCTCCTCTTCACGCATGCCGGAGGCGAGACGAGCTTCCGACAACCCCCCTCCCGTAACACCAACATACTGCAAACATGCACCTCAATATCTGATGATCTTGTACAGGATATATTGTATTAAGTGGTGTTTAAAATCCTCAAAGGGATAGGGACGATACAAAGTGTTGCGAGAATGTCAGGCTTGGGTTCAGAGTTGGAAGGTAGGGTTGAGGGTACGGGGGTTCCAGTTGCACCTGGGGCTTCAGGATATCAGCTTGGTAGCTTCGAGTTAGAGAACAGGGTTCCGGTCTTAGGCTGGTTCAGAGTTCACAGTTGTGGATTTGGAGTATTGGATGGTGCTGGACATTGATCCCCAGCTTGCTGGATTCGCATGCCTGCCACCAAGGATAGCAACGACCTCTACAAGTCTCTTGAGAAGGACACCTGCTTGAAAGGTCTGAGGTTCCCATGTGGGTAGCTCGAGGTCTGTCCAGGCTTGGTATCAGACATCCGCAGAAGACTTACCGACCTGCAATTGTCCTTGACTTCAGAAGGCTTGGAGTCTTGGAGCATCTCCCTGTCATAAGCTCATGCGTCCAGGAAGTGCGAGAGCGGGGACCTCAGAGCCGAAGCGCAACTGGGAAGTTCCTGGAATGCAGTGTACCCGGTTGGACCTGAACATGTATTGCAGGCTTTATGCTTCCGACCCTTGTTATTCCTCATGTACTAAGACCTTGATTTGCACAGGGGCTTCCAGATTTGCTTCAGTTCAGCATGGCTTGCGCTCATGTAGGGTGGCTGAGGTTTTGGGATCTCTTCGTTCGAGGTGAATACTGTTCAACATTTTTTGCTATTCTTTGAGCCCGGGGGGTTGGGCTGCGAGCCATTGCTGGTGTGTGGTATTGGAGGTCACCGACTTGCGGAATCAACCTTAACTATCAGGTGCCAATCTTGAACGTACAGGGGCCTCAGGAACAATGGATTTTTTTTGTGTGATAGTCCGTAAGCATTCTCTCAAAACCACCTCCTACTCTAGTTCTGCCCCTTAGAAGCTCGAAGACCCCTGCGGAGTAGTGCAAACAGTTCGGAATGGGAAGGCAGCCCCTAGTCCCCAGACCTAGATCCAGCAATCTAAGCCATTTGAACTTTCAACCCCAACCACTGTTGTACACACAAGGACTCTATCTAAGTCCTCCCTTAAAAAGTACAAGCAGTAAACCCTCCTCCCTCCCTGACCCCAATACACCCTAAGCCGATGCCCTCTGCCTTGCTGGACGCGAAGCACACAGCTCGTGGCGCAGGGTCTCGAAGCAGTTCGAGGGCCAGACTCGTTACTTTCAGGAGCAAGTGAAGGCGACCGGATCACCTGCCGACTGAAGGATTTGTTGCAACGGGTATAGTGGTAAACAAACAAATGTATGAAGGGGGTTCGACATTCCGTACGGATCATGGTAGTAGCAAAAAGAAGTAGAGAGCTTGAGTTTCAGCTTCTGAAATCTTTCACAAAGGGGGACTCTTCGAGGAGGTTTGCATGGCAATTGTATTCTGGAATTTCTCCGAATCAAGGGCCTTTGTTGCAAGACTTGGAAGGATTGCCACCACTTCTTTGACAGTGACTTGTGGTGTACTTCAGAGAGAAGGGAAGTGTAAAGTGTAAAGCCTCTGAACCTTAATTTCTAAGGGCGTCTATGTCCAATGCGTCGCTGAATTCAGCCTGCGGAAGCCGGGGCTGAACTAAGCCGGACCTCCCGCCTTGAATCTAAAGCCATTAGTCTTGAGCCCCAGGCCTCCAAACCTAAGGCCTGAACCCTAGCTGAACCTTACACTTTGACTGTTATGTTTCGGCTGCCATGCTTGGGCTGCAGTAGTTGCATGTCGGCCTCTTGTATACCCATGACCGCCGCCAGCAGTATGAATCGTGCTGTAGCTGGGAAGCATCCTGGCTCTGGAGGATACGGTTTAGGGTTCAGGGTTTGACGTGTAGAATTTCATGGTTTGATAGGGTTATATGGGATACATAGGGTAATAGGGGTTATCAGGATTACTTTGGGATATGGGGTTTAGGATTTAGGGATACAACCCCGACAATGGGGAATCGAAGGCAAAAGAAAATTGAACATGAAATGAGAACTGCTATTCAGGATTTGGGCTTAGAATTAAGTATTGGGCGCCAGGAATTCGCAGTTCTTGGTTTCTCTTATCCCGTTCTTCCTGCTGGTTGTCAAACATGTACAACCTCGAGTTCAACCAGGACGTTTGTTTTACAACTTCATTGAACAAGAAGAACCACAGCTTCAAGAACCTCAGTGGGTACTCTGATACTGGGGGAGAGAAGGGAAGTCAGACAACACTGGCCTTTGGTTAGCTAACAATGAAGGAATGGATCCTCGCAGTAGAGTTGTCCCTATATAACCCAGTACACTCGTTTCCATGTTCTTTTCCAGTCCTCCATTCCTAGCTCGCTAGCGGCCAGAACCCATAACTCCCAATATAACCCCGCTATATGCCCTATATAGCCCCATTATATTGGTTTCCATTATCCCAATATTACCCGAGTACCCCAAGGAAATGCTCTGGCCTTCAGAAGTTGGCTCGGGCCACCGCTGCATCCGGGTCGTTACCCAACGCAATGGACGATGACTTCGAGCCCCTTGGCTGAGGTTTATAGTAGAGTAACCTTGGATCTTCTATAGGCGCAAAGGTTACCCTAGGTAGGTCTCATAAGGTAGAGCAGATACTTTGGAAGGACCAGGTACTGCTGAAACCTGGGGTTTCATAGAGTTCTCCAGGGGCAGATTGCCTATAAAGTGGTAGAAAGGGATTCCGTACATATGGTACTCGAATTACTGTCCGATAATCCAGTGTTTGAGGCGTCCGTTCGGAGTATTCATCACTAGGATTCATATCGAGGGAAACGTTTATGTAGGGGCTGTTTTCCGGGGTCCAGCCTACCAGAAGCCGTCTCTTGAAGATCCTGTAGCCGGATCTTGACAACAGCAAGCATGTTTCTGTGCAAAATTCCAAAACATCTATACGTCATCGAAGTCGTATCGTAACACCTGGAATCGATTCGCCTTATCTTATCCATGTTACATGCTCAGAGGCGACGTCCACTTGTCTACGACGAGGATGATGGTCTTTTTGAGTATACGGTCGCTGCAGGTATACAGTGTATACCCGCGCCCCAAAATGATCTCCGTCTCTCTCTCTCTCTCTCCCTCCTCTCTACCTACATGGACCCTCTGGGATAAACATGTTCCACGAGGACCTGAACAATTATTTGAGAAACCCACCAAAACCCCAACCCTAACCGATAGTGTGCTTGATAGGCCAGCCGACATCTTAACAGCCATCCAGCGCGTGCAGTGCTACGACGCAGATGATTTCGAACTTTTGTGCAGGCTAGGCAGTCTTTCTTCGGCGTCCATTTCACGTTTAAGGGGTTTTACAGTATGAAGTAGCCTACGAGATGACCATGATCTACAAAATCAGCACGCATTCTCCAAGACGAAGGCTTTTTTTGTCAACATGCAAGGCAGGAGTTTCATGTACTCCAGCGTACCTGCTCCTTCAAAAAGCAGGTCCAAGAGCTTCCTGCATGCAGGCGGGTGCTCCGGGAGCCCACAGACGCAGATCTCAAGGTGGACAACTGGGGAGATCGTCTTCCAAGTCTTGGTGCTTTCGTGCAGCTTTTTCTGTTACCACAGAGTCGGGGCCGCCTTCTCGGGGTTTTAAGGTTTAGGGCTTAGGGTTGACAACAAAGCCTGAACTTCTAACATGGTGATTGACGCTTGAACATTACAATTGCAGAAGTCTCAGGGTCCTTCCTTTTAAGGCCACTCTAACATGGACAAGCCCTTCCCCTACGAACCGCGACGCCCCCTAATAGAAAGAACAGATTTTTGCCGTAAATGAGGGGATTACTAATTTTTGAGAGGGGCAGATTTTTAGCCTACCCTGCAGTACCGTACTCTCATAGTGAAGAGGGGTTCTGAGCTGAGTAGGGTGCTTGTAATGAGGAATCAAAGAGGATTGGGGTATCCTTTGTTTTCTACATGCTTATTCTGTTATAGAAGGCTTCTATCAGTAGACTTGGAGAGCTCTTAGAAGCTGATACTAAACGATGGCCCTGTGTAATTCTTTCAATAAGGGTCACCCTGATTACAATTGTGTTTCAGGCCAGGGCGGCTTTGTTAGCAAGGGAGAGGCGTTCTACTATTCCAGGGAGTACCAGAGATACCGCAACATAGCTCAAAAGTATTGGTATCCGACCTACACCGCCGGTATAGCGTCCCCTGATCCTCAATCCAACTTAACTCAGATATAGCCCATTATAATAGTTTCCATTTTCTTTCCATTATACCCATATAACCCCAATATAACCCTAATTTTACCCAGGCATTCCGCTCCCAGTGAGACCTCGGACTCGTCTGGCCTGGCGCCCGCAAGCCGGATGCCAGACAACATCGTGGAAGCACCCAAGCGGGTGCAGTGTTTGGAAGCCAGTGACTTCGAAATCTTGTGCAGGGGAGCGCTGCATGAGGAGTTGGACGTGATGCACATGGCAGACGATTCGGGCGATTGCCCTTACAGGCCGATGGGGCCTGGTGCTCGTGCTTTCATGCAGCTGGGCTCTTTTAGTTGCTTTGCGTTGGGAGGACAAGCTGGTGCTCTCATATACATGCCCCCTGGAACTTGGACATAATGGCTCGACACTGTGATGACTCCTCTTGCGTTAGCTAGAGACGTTGAGCTTACAGGTAGAAAGACCTTCAACGCGCCCATCACTTCAGAAGCATAGTCTACGGGCATTGGGCAACCGTCTCCTATTCCACATTCCTCCCTGTATGTATCTACAAAGTCTATGTGTCTGCGTTCAAGAATGTTCAAGATACACCGAAGCCACATAGAACCCAAATCTTAAACCCCAAAGCTCTCAGGAAGCTCCAACTCCTGCGAGCCCAGCTGTCAGGCCCCCCAACGGCCCCCAAAACCGTATACCCTATACCCTAACAGCCCAAGCTCCAGCCCCACAGCCTTCAACCCTCAACCCAAGCCCAAAATCCTAAAACCCAAGCCTTATGAACTCTAAGCCCGAGCTCCTAAAACCAAGCCTTGAGTAGAAGTTTCCATGTCAGTTTCGATGCTTTTCCACTTCATTCTCCACTACTCACCCCAAACCCCACAGCCCTGACATAACCCCGATGTAAACCCACCTTCCATTTCATATTCCACTAGATTCATTAGATCTTCTCCCACCTGTTTCTCCAGTCATTGGCACTATATCCCCAAAATGTCATTATATGCCCCTATATAACCCCTTCATAAACCCAAGCCCCGAAGCCCCAAACCCTAAACCTGCCTAAATGAAAATCCTAAACCCAACTCCAAACCCCAAGAACCCTAAAAGCTTAAGACCCTAAACCCAGGAGGATGATGTCGGAACTCAGAATCCAGCGAGATCAGCGAGCCAGCGTTTGAGGTTGGAGCTGTAGATGGCCAGGATTTGTAGGATTCAGGGGTTTTAGGGTGGGTTGGGCGGTTTAGGAGGCTTTTGGGGTTTTTAGGGCCTTGGGGGGGGCTTTAGAGGGGTTTAGGGTGTTTAAGGTCTAAGTTTTTAGGGCTTACAGTTGGCCCATGTTTCCGAACATTAGGGATGTTGGTAGTCTGCTCAGGGCCGTGCAGGGCTCTTTAGCCACCGAAAGTGTATTTGGCTACGTAGGGTTCTTACACAGATACAGAACAGCCTATACGACTTATCAATTTGAGTTCTGAAATTTAGGGTACCTGTTGAGTCTAGTATAGCAGATCGGAAGTGGGTACAGTATGGGAGAGTACAGGTATGCCCTTTGCAACCGTAAATCACAAAGTTGAAGCCATACCCCAGAAATCCCACACCCCCAAACTCTAAGCTCTACAACTGAACCTCGCCCTATATCCTCCCACCTTGTTGGCCCCTGGCTTCGGCATGTTAAACGGGAGATTCTCAAATTACACCCTATGGCTCTATGGACTCCTTACCATGCAACCCACATAATCCCCGTCTATCCTTCGGGTCTCTAAGTGGCCCCCTATTTAACAGCCTAAATCTCCCAACTATTCTACTACCCTTGCAAGGACCTCTGAAGGCCCCCCGAGTTTGAGAACTTCAGGTCGTGCCCTAAACCCCTGAACCCCTAAAGCTTAAAGCCTAAACCCCTAAACACCCCAAAAAGAGAACACCAGGTGCTGGATTCTGACACTGCTGGCCAGAGTTGGAGGGGCAGAGCGGCGTCTTGCCTGCGGGAAGGACTGAGCTAAGAAACGTTAGGGTTTGGGGGTTTGGGTGGAATAGGGTTTGAGGGTTCTGGGGGTTCTGGGGGTTCTGGGGGTTTGGGGGTTTTGGGGGCTTTGGGGTTCAGTGGTTGGGGTTTAGGATTCGGTGTTTGGGGGGTTCCGAAAGTTAGCCGTCCTTCTGGAGGGGCTCTAATTCTTAAGGAGTGTCGTGTTAGAGGTCTACAATAGGGACCCCTGTTTTCAGAGATGTCCCAGTGGCATCCCTTTCTTGCTTGAACGTGCACGGTGCCCTATCAATCACTCTCCCCCAATACCCCCCCCAACCCCGCATGGTAAAAGTTACTTACTGCATAAAGAGACATGGATACACATACTTGTACGTAACATGCCTAAAGGGTTCAGGATGAGGGAAGGAGATTTGCAACCTTTTGTTTCTGTTGGTTCCTCAGTCCAAAGCACAAAACCCCGTTCTAATTCTGTTTGCTTCAGCGAAGGGCCCCTGAGTGTGCAGCAAAACCTTTCCAACAAGAAGCCTCCAAAAAAAACACAAATCTTACGTCCGTTGCTTCTTATACTCATAAGCGATTTTTTTGGGGTTGGGAGAGCCAATAGGCAAAGGCCAGTGAAATTGCGCTTTCTTCTGGCCCTCATATTTCTCGCAAAGGTCTGGAGGGTGCGCCGCTGTGAGGGCCTGCTTTTCTGAAGTAAATGTACGATTTTTTTGCGACTTTTTAATCAGGAGCCAGGGCTGCGCCTGCAGCTTGCCATGAAGTCCTCATCTACTCTAGCTAATAAGCTGTAGTGCGTTGGTGGCTAGCAAAGCCTGCAATTTAGAACAAGCCCCGTTTGGGATCGGCCTAAACCCTAAAGCCCTAAACCCTGAAACCCTAAACACAAACCTTAAACCGTAAACCCTAAAACCCTAAAACTCTAAACTCCTCTTCCAGCCTGCGCAGGATCTGTGTGGTTTCGAAATCGAGGCAAAGCAGGCAGCCAGATGTGGAGAGAGAAGGCCAGCGGTGCGATTTCCAGGTTCGCAAACTTGTACATGAACATGTGAGTTGGATTTTTTGGGGATACTATGGTACCCAATATAGAGTAAGATTATATCCTCCTTTTGGGGTATACTATTTTATGAGGAATATAATCTTACTAGGTTCAACCACCAAAAAAACACTACTCATGTGTAGGTATAATATATATATATGATCATATATACGCATGTACATACTTAGATGTGTATACGAATGCACATGTGAAACTGCTTATTGATAATATGTGTATATACACACATTGCTTAGTACTGTTCTCACATGGGTGCACTTTCTGCAGGGTTTTGATTGTGGCCCGATGCTTTGATCGAAGCGGCTGTTTGCGGTTTGACTCTTTGTTATGACTCCTAGCAGTCTCACGGTCTTAATTTCAACGCTTGCTTACAGATGAGCTTCTACAGGCACACAAGGTATTCCCAAAACGGCAGGTCCCCTACGGCAAGCTTTATATTCCTGGCAGGCTCAAAGTTTACTATGAGCACCACACCGCAGCAAGCCTTACTATGACTGCTACTATTACGACTACTAGTACTATTACTATTTCTATTGCTATTACCATTACTACCACTATTTTTGAACCTTGACTTATCCAGGCTGCTCGTCTGCTCCGCTCTACGATCCCCAGCGTGCGACACAGGAGCAAGGTTCAGGACCGGGTTTCTGAGCTCCGTGGTAGGGGATCATAGTCCCCCTTAAGTAGAAACAATATAGGGTTTATCATTGGGATTATATAGGGATATTGGAGAAGAAAATAGAACCTACTATATTATACAAGGGTATATATTGGGGATTGTAGTCCCCCTTAAGTAGATAGAATATGGCTTTGGATATATATAATAGTAAGATCCCCATATATCCTACATTTCATCTACTTAGGGGGGACTATACATTGGGGTATTCTTTTACTTACTGTGTGTTATATATAGGGAGAAAGGGAAGATATTATATAGGGATTATGTGGTCTCCATTCTGCAGAACAGCATCGGCATGTCTACAAACAATGGTGCAGCTTTCTTCTTCTTTGTAGTTACTTTGTGATGACAGGAGTCTTCAGGCTGTGATCTTGGGGCCACATGTTCAGCCTTTTCTGCCCAAAAAATCTGGATGAAGCCTTTTCTGCTGCAATGCAAGACCGAGAGATTCGCCTGAAGCAAGAGAATCATCCAGGCTGCGAGACATCATGAACTTCAAGCTGGCTTTCTCAAGCCTGGGAGCCAGCCCTGAATGCCCAACACACCTCGTGGCTGCCAGAAATGTACCCGCAGAATCCAGGGGCCTTTCAATTTTGAAAACCACTACCTGTGCCCCCACATGGCAGCGACCAAAAAGCTTGCGGCCTGCACACTAATTCATGAAACACAGCATTCCAAGGGTTCCCGGAGTAAGTCATGGAAACCACAGCAACTCTCTAGTTTCATTGAATGGCCCTGACAGGAATTTCATGGCGTGCAGGAATCCCTTTAAACCAGAAAATTCCTCCTCAAACCTTATGGCCTAAGCCACGTTTTGTCTCTTACCGCTGGGCTGGGAGGACGAGCCAGCAGACCGACTCTGAGCAGTGTAGCCCAGCTTGGGTTGTTGCCAAACGAAGCTTCTTTTCTCTCCCAAAAGTTGGGGGGCTTCCTAAAATTATCGGTGCCTTTTTGGGGTCCCCATAATAGGGATCATAATATATCGGGTCTATATTGGGGGTCCCCCTATTTTGGGAAACTACCATTAAGGCTGCAGAAGTAGGACCAATACACAAGAGGGCTTCAGAAAAAGGCACGTTTGACAACTACCCGAATATCGCTCCGCAATGGCGTTGTCAGTCTCATCAGCGAACATCAAAGGATACAGCAAAGTCACAAACGCCGCTAAGAGGTTCCAGGAGGTGGTTGTATTGCCATCTTTTTTAAGTGTCAGGCATCCGTAGGACTCTGTTTCTGGGCACGCCCTCATTGTAGAATGTATTGATGGTTCATGAAGACCCTATACTTAGATGGGATTCTTTTGTCAACTTGTTGAGGGTTGCAGGGGTTTAGGCAAATTATGTTTCACTGGGATCATCGGTTATCAGACAGCAGAGAGCGCTGGGGTCCTACACAAGCTTAGGAGGTACCTGACTTGACCGGCACAGTTCAGCCCCCCGGTCTGGCTAGTGACGGCTAGTGGCCTGCAGCGCCTACTTGCAATTGAGGACCCAGACTAGACATGATAAGAACCCTAAGAGTAGTAGTAATAAATTATCCCTATATCCCCATATAGCCCCCACATAAACCCTATAACCCCAAGTGTAGTTGGTGTAAGAAACCCGTAGGATGGTTCATGGCTCACCTAGAGATACTCTCTAGGAAGAGAAGTAGGGCACGGCGTTTTTGTAATCCTGGTTACGCAGCTGGGCAGAGAGGCCTCTAAGTGCAAGCTTGGCCTTTCCAGTGAGACAGAACTTGTGACGGATGCTAGCATGGCGATTGAAAGTTTCTGACATGAAGTTTTTTAGAGGGATCTCTGCACTCAAAGATTGACGTCGCCTTTGCTCAAGCGTCGATCGTTTTCCTCTGGGCTTTCGCAAAAAGCGTTTGAGTAAAGTTTGCCTCACTTCGCAGGTATCCGCATTTGCGGGTTGTCCGAGTGACATTCCAAAAGTGGCACAGGCCCCCCCCACTTACAGGTGTTGAAGCACTCAGCGTCATTTCAAATGCAATAGAGATTCCAATTTCCACTTCAGTTATGCTAGAGAGTTGCTGTTGTTTCATGCCTGACGCATCATGGATTTGTTGCTGCAATAATCTTCGAATTCTTCTGCCATTCCACTTCTTTTGCTAATTCTGTTCACTACACTTGCTGTGGTTCCAGCACAGGCGGTAGTTTGTTTCAACATTCGGCCATCTATGATAAGAAAAAGTCTGGAACTGTAGTAGGGCCAGGTTGCACCCTGTTCCAACAGGGCGCCTGCCCAACCAATAGCGTGGTAGAAAAACGAAAAAATGCATCATTTTTGGTGCTCCCTCTGTTCAGAGTGTCTGTAGATTGATTTCAGGGGAAAAATGGACACTGTAAAGACCCAAGAGCTGGACCACGTCATGTCGAAAGGCATCTGTAGCCAGTTGTCTGAAGTTCTTGTAAGCAGCAGCTGCCGAAGAACATAAAGGAGTGTCTTTGCAGCAATGAAAGCCATAAGTCCCAGTTTCCTCGATGGGTTTGTTTGTATTGGGGGGACTGGAGTGTGGGAGAGCCGCCTATGCTGCTTCTGCTTGCCAATGCTTTTCAAGACAGGAGTCCCCTTCATTTCCTGAAGAAAAAAACCATACAAATAGTTGCACAAGAGCTACGTATACTTTTGGAGGCGTCCCCATCATTGTTCCTGAACAAAAGGGCGAGCTCCAGTGCAACGGGCGCTGTGTTTCAAACATGCACAGATATCGATCTGCAGTTGCTGCGTTGGAGCCAGGATTTTGGCAACACGAGATGCAACCAGACTCGGTTCTGCAGAAAATGGTTCCTTGTCTATTCATGCTGTTAGCCTTTCTGTCTTTCTTTCTTCCAAATGTTGGGAGGGAGCCTGCATGGTAGCAAGACACGGCTAGCACTTTGTTTATCCTGCATACTGACCTCGATGACTGCTATGGCGGGTCCTCTCAATCGGCCATCCTTATGAAAATTGATGGGCCTGACTCTGGTGTATCCTGTCACGTGGCAATGATTTGTTTCTCTGTCGCTCTATGCGTCACGTGCTCAGCCACGACGCAACACGGTGACAAACTTTAAGCGACAATTTCAAGCAGTGTTGGACTTCTTGGTTGTTCTATGCTGCTTGTGACAGGTTCTTCAGCCAGAATCAG
Source organism: Symbiodinium pilosum (assembly GCA_905231905.1). Taxonomy (NCBI): domain Eukaryota; class Dinophyceae; order Suessiales; family Symbiodiniaceae; genus Symbiodinium; species Symbiodinium pilosum. The sequence continues at coordinate 35,765 of CAJNIZ010045005.1, forward strand.
GTAGACAGTTGCCACGAAGGGTTGATCCCTGCTTCCTCACGTCCTACTCAAACAGGCGGCGGTTCTGGTGCCTGCTTGACTCATGGGGATCTGCGGCCGTCTTTGGAGATAGAGTTGTACTGGACTTGTGATCTACAAGTGTCACACAGGTTCAGGGTTGGGCCACCCCTCATACAGGAAGATATTGTCACTAACAGCACCCGCTTGTTCGTCGAATTCGCAGGGGTACCATGCGGGTACGTGCCAAAGTCAGGGGCCCTTTTTGGGGTCCTGTGCTAAGGGTGTCATGCTGGTTGTCCACATAGCGGTGATCCGAATTCCGGCATATAGCCATGTGCTTGTTGTAGGCTCTTGGAGCTTCATCTTCAACAAACAACATGTGAATCCCTAGCGATCCAAAAGGTATTCTTTTTAGTGCTCAATTATAGTAGGTGTCGTTTATAGACTTGGGTCCATACCCTCAGCCTCCAGGGTCCTATGCTTCGTCCAGCAGACCCAGCGGGGCTATTTTCTTCAGGATTTTGAAAGCTTCAGAGAACAAAGGCGAACACGACCTCTCTGGCATTTGCTGACTGATTTTGGCATCTAACACGGTTTAGAATCGAGTGCTTCCAGGCGTTCGCCAGAACACTACCCAAAAGAGGGGTTGAGGACCCAATTGGGTTCAAAATGCTGCGAAGTCCTTGCATTTTTCAAGCTTCTGCATTTGCAGATAGCGAAGCTTTTTTCAGTGGCAGCGCCGGCTCTGATAGGGTCACTGCTGAAAGGGGTTCAGGTTGCACCTAACGAGGCTTAGGGTTAGGCATCCTAGCGTATGGGGATATATACAAGGTTCTATACAGTACCACAGGCCGATGTTTAAAGGACTCTGTAGGGTTCCTGTGCTGCAATATAGCTCCATAGTGCTAATTCATAACTTCTGTGTCCAACATACTGTCAGACAAGGTTCTTCGGTCTCTGCGTAAAGTTGATCTGGTGTGACCGATACTAGATTGGGATATTGTTGTTTTTCTGCGGTTCATGTTGCTACTTCTTGAAGCCACCGCCTTCGACTACAACCCCATTCTTCCGTGTGTTGGTGTATGATTGAGGCTTGGGCCATTATGGACTTGATTGTTGTGTTTCGGCATGAGCAAGAGGTTTCGGTCTTTGGCTGGCGCATGCCTCTGCTGCTTTCGCATGGACTTGAGACACTGAAGAATGATTCTTAGACATTCTGAGGCAGATTGATCTTTTCTGTTTTCCAGCCAAGCGACGTACAGACATCCCATCCTCGAATGTGCACCGAGGCCAAGCCTCTAACATGGATGGACTGAGCTTCCACTGGTTCTGAATATTGGGAGGATACTTATGGCCATTCGTCAGCCCAAATTGTCCAGCACCTTCAGCACTAGCAGCATGTCTCTGCCTGGATGGTTCTTGCAAAGGCCCCTCCCAAAACTGCCTTTGGGCTCAGGTTTGCCGGCTGACAGGTGCAGACCTGCAAATTGATCGCTTCAAGGAGGCACAGAAGTTCAAAAGATGGAGATCAAGGCTTTTGGATCGCCAGCGGTTTCTCTCTGCTTTGTCGAACAGACTGCTCGTGTCAATCACGGGGTTGTGCAGGAGGGACGTTTGCATGAGAACTGATCAACAGGCTCTTGTTGGCCCCGCGTAGTAGTTGAAAGGTAGACCGCTGCCCTCCTTGCCACCAGCCCTATGGTGCATGAAACTGGGACGCCCTCGCAGCGAGATTTCGTTTTACCAAAGCTTGAAAAGAGCTTATTCCAAGCGCATTTCTAGTCTGCCACTTGTTTAGCTTCTCCAGAACTTGACGGGCGCCTACCAGTGCTGGGCTTATCAAATTTGGAAGGCCCCTCCGTACCCCAAGAGATTGTGGTCCTCACAACCACGATCCCAGAATCGTCCCACAAGCTTGAGAGGCCGACACCTGCAACTTCCACACCTTCAAGTCCCCAGAAGCATCAGATCAAGGCTCACCATCATGCACCCCCAATCGACTTGTATGCGGGTATTCATCTTAAGGTGAGTGGAGCCTTCCCATGCAGAGTTTGTTTTGCAAGCTTGCGAAGCTGAAATCAGCTGCGCAAGCTGCAATTGTTCACAGCGCAGGAGGTGGCCAATGAGGTGCCTCAGCGGCATACCACCTGCGTTCACAGAAACTACTCGTAGCATTGTAGCTGCAAGACTTGTGTTGCAGCTGGTGTGATGATCGAGAGAGTCTAGTGCTGCAGAAGATCAAAATGCTGTCGCTACTTCTGCTTTTCGGAGTTCGGCAAGTTTGATTTGTAAGCCTGCATGGCGGTGAAGCTACCAGTCTGAAGTCCTCTGCTTTACAAACTGCCCAATTGTTCGGCTTCCATGCTGCGGGGTGAAAGTTCCTTTGCTCGGTGAGGTGACGATGCTTCTTGTAAAGCGGGACGCGACAATTTGTTAAAGCTGCGGGCGGCCTTTCTGGGCTTAGTGTCATCAGAGTTATGGCTTTTGGGGTTCATTGGGGAAGAATGTTTCTGAGAAAGGTTCACATGTTATTAATGAAGCTCATGATGACTTTGGCTGTGGTGCGGGCAATGTGCGAAAGGTGCCAGCCGCCGTGAACTGCGCATGGTGTTAGTGCGTCGCGTAGCATGTGCTAGCTTCCGGAACCTAACAGGACCTACATAACATGAAGCTCCATCTGGCCCTCTAGTGGTGTTGCAAAGGGGTAGATTTCGCCTCATTTCGAACGATCGCTATTTGGGCGTGTCACGGGCTCGAACTCTCGTTAGAAAAGTTGCAGAAAGATAGCTGCTAAGTTTGGCACAGCCGCATACCCAAACGGATTGCGAGCCTGAAGTATATCCCAAGCCTAAGACACTGGCAGACATTTTCAGGTGTCCTGGTAGTGTAGGAACCCTCATCCGGTTTGCACCGCAGTCGTCGCATGAAATGTTAGTTGCGGCAGGTCCTGAAGGAGCGCCTCCAAGGCAGGGAACTGCTCCAAGCACAAGAAGTCAAGACCCTCCTAGTACCCTCAATTGGGGATATCTCAGCTATGGTCTAAACTCCTTACAGGGGGTTAAGGGGGATGCTAGAAGTTTAGACTATAGGTCATATGGCCCTCATAGAACTTAGGCCCTAATAGAGGGCAGGTGGAGAGTGTAGGAGCATAGTAACACACTGCAACACGCCCCAAGCACTCTGAAGGTACAAGCCGACAGCAAGTATTTCCTATACAGCTATACTGCAGCTTGCATTCCCTGATCTGTTCTTGTAGACCCTGATGTAAGGGGGGATTATTGCTGTCACATAGACATCATAATGGTATTGTTTTCGAAGCTTGGACAAAGCGTTCTGCATCAGCAGCATCCGCACACCTTGCAAGAGGAACCAGAAGTCTCAGTGCCCGTACAATAATCACGTTGACAGCACAGAATGTGGGTCCTGATTTTCGGGCCCGCTGTGGTATGTAAGTGCCGATTCCTGATTTCTCCCGATTATTGATGTTAAGCCTGCACGTACATATTCCGCGTCATTTTCTGAGATGTCTTGCTCGACATGGCCAGGTACTTCTATGCGAGCCTAAAACCTTGAACCCTGTGAGTAGATTCTATAGCTGTTACTTGGCCGGCCTTTGTGCTGTTGCAGACCTGCTGCACCTGCATTACCCTTACACTTGCGTTCGCCTTTGACGTGTCGCTCATTACCAGTGCGTACTACTGTTTCTGCATTTCTCGCTATCATTCAGTGGCGGGCATCGTTCTTCAATTGCCGCCTGAGCATTTACGCTTTGCTACTTGGGGCTTCGAGAATCCCCAATGACAAGAGTTTCTCCACACCCATCATCGAAAAGCCTAGAATCCTGTACAAATCCTCCACCGTGTCACAGCGATCCCTAGTTTCCCCATTTTTGGAGAAGCCCTCATACTAACGTCCGCCTGAGAGGATGCGATTGCCGCACATCTGCAAAGGGTACGTGACAGTATGTAACAAAGGTATGGTCCCGCAGGAGCGCCTTTTGCAAGTGCACTCTTGCACGATAATAATTCCGAAGTGCCCAGATGTCTAAGCCGTGGTTCCGTTGCCTCGTGCAGACAACGGAGTTTGAGTATTTAAAAGAGCGCGTTCACTCAGAGAACGTAGCCCTCCTCATCCTTATCTACCCACAGCAGTCCGAGAGAGATTTGGAGAACTATTGTGGACATAGCTGTCTCGGAATTGGCACTGCAATGCATGTCTTAGTAGGTCTGAAGAGGGGCTCCTTGTTTCTACAGCATCATGACTTTGCGTTGCCATTGACGAGCAACTGCGCAGTTGTCCCTCAGGTACCAGATGTGGATCGGTATGATATGCAAATATGCCATGTAAGTTTCTCCAAAGGAAGATTTATCTTTTCATTGCCCTCGGACCAGAAAGGTTATTGAATTTTGAGACACGTGTCCCCAATGCAACCCCAAACATGATTGCATTCAAAGGCTACACTTGTGTACCTACTGATCGCGTTCAAAGTTTGGATGGTCTTTGGAGGCATTGGCCAACAACTGCAAAGAACAAAACATGATTGCACCATGCGCGATCGAATTGTTTCTTGAGCTCGCAACCCTTGAAATCAACCATGCACCCATGCCAAAGCTTTGAAACGATTGGTCAAACAGTTATCACTGGGAATTTTCTGGCATGTTTTACAGTCTTCACACTCTTAGCGACTTCAGAAGCAGCAACCCACTTCCAAAGCTTTGGGGAAGGTGTGGAGACTTCGGTGGAGAAGCTTGTTGAGCTTGCAGAGTACGTCCCTAGCTCACAGATTTTGCGATTTACCAATCCAAGGTTAATGACAATCCAAAATCAAATGGGTATTTGGGAATATGGGTACTTCAGACTTCAGAGTTTAGGGCTCTGATCTACAGGTTTCTGCCTGGCAAAAAAAAAGGTCAGGCTTTCAGGGCGATGTCTCTGTGCAGGATGGTATCCCCTGGCTTTTTGAGAATTCCTACAGGAATATGTGGTCCGCGTAAGGGGTCGGTGGTGGCAAGATTGAGCTCGGGACTTCATGGGGTTTGTGGGGTCTTTCTGTAGTGGTCAACCGGGGAGCCCTTCCAAAGACAAGGTTATGCACGTCAAGGTCTTGCTTAGAGGTTCATGACTAGTTCAAGTTTGACGAAAGGCAGGTTCAAGTACCGCAAGAATCGTAAGCGTCTTACTGAAAACACTTCTTGTAACTACCCGCTCAGGCTCGAGGCTTTGCTTGTCTTGGGCCTTGGGGCCTACCTGAGCTCTTGCACCCTATCCCTTTCGTAGGGTACCGCACTGTATATAGAAGATACTAAACATAAAGTTCGGTACCCTTAAAAAAAGGGGTAGGATAAAAGGGTCCGGGTAGGGCATCGGGTTCACGCATAGGATTGAGAAACCTGCGTTGCCCTGGCCACGGCCATGGGAGCTCTTAAAGGGGGTCGAAGAGGGCTAGGTTTTAGATGCTGCCCCCCACTCAGTAACAGTTGGATACCAAGTGCAATATGAATACATAAATCAATTGAATACTGTTACCCCTGCGCTTAAACCCTAAGCAGAATGGCACGGGGTAAAGGGGGATTACTAAGGGATGATGTCCGGTTACCCTAAACATATACCGCTTAGAGCCGGTTTTCCGGTCCAGGGTTTCGGGCATGCGCATTGGCGCAAGTTTTAGCCCATTGATGTGCTCTTTGACTTTAGTTTCTGTTTATAGGTACGGTAGATCTATGCGGGTTCTTGGGAGGATGTATGGGTCTTCAAGTATGTGGGGTCCCACAGAACACCCTTTTTTCCAGCAGTAATAGGGGCCCCACGCGTTTTCCTCAGAATCCTTCTTTTTCGAGGTCCCTATTGGCAACACTCTCTTACATGGTGGCAGATAAAACGACCATCGAGCGGAAAGAACCCTAAACCCCAAGCTAATATTAACGCCAGGGCTCCAGGCAATTCTTAGGAATGTCACTTCAGTGCTAGAAAGCTAAGCGATGCTGCACAGTAAATATTGACGGTAGAGGAATTCTTGCGCCACCTAGTGGCACGAAGCTATTGTAGCTCCTACTTAAGACCTTGGGGATTTAAGGTGGTGCAAGATTTACCCCATCATCCTAAATTCTGAATCTACATCCTTAACGCTCGCGTGAAATGACTAACCTTAAGCCCTGATTTGGAAATCCTACACACTAACCCCTAAACCCGAAGGCCCCGCGAGTGGCACCTGGAATCTTTCACCCTTGATCGCAGCCAATCATATTGTATTTGGTGACCCTATGGATTGAGGGTCCCTAAACCCTAAACCCCAAACCCCAAACCCGTCTAGGGTGTGCCGTAGACTCGCAAGACCTCCAGTTTCAGGGTTTCAATTTAATTGAGCTAGAGTCTAAACTCCTCAAAGGGGGGTTATCTAGGGATTATATAGTGGATGATATAGGGTTATGGGTTATTATAAGGGTTTAGGGTTTTGGATCTAGACTCCTTAAAGTTTAAGGGGGGGTTATAAGGGATTATATGGGGAGTTTTATAGGGATTATTCAGTGGAATCCTAAACCCTAAACACTAAACCATGTGTGTAGCTCCTATAAGGACGTTTAGCATATCGTCCTAAGACTCAAAGTCTTTTGGGTCTAAGGTAGGGGGGTGTAGATGGATACCATAGTCACTATAAGGGGTACCTAGGGCTCATTTAGGTATATATATATATATAATATATATGGCATATATATATGTGTGTTTATGTGATTATAGGGTTTGGGGTTTAGGGTTTGGTCGTGTTTTTATTTGGGGTCAGAGCAAGATGATAATTTCCTTCTGCGTATAGCACTTCTTGAGAGACGCAGAATCTTTATTGGTTCAGCTACCCAAAAAGCACCTGCCTCAAGTGGGGCCCCAATGGAGAAGTTTGAACAATCATTATTATCTTCTTCCAATGCCTCTTGCATTTTCTTCCCCTATTCTAATCAAGTAGGTCCCCGCAAAACACAGCATCCCTAAACCCTGAACCCTACACCTTGAATCCTAAACCCGACCTGCTAAGCCCCAAACCCAAACCTTCTCTCCATTACACCTTTGACCCGCAGGACGCCGGCCTGCCCCAGCCAGAATGTGCGCACCTTTAGGGTTTAGGGTTGGGAGTTTGCAGTCTCGGGCTGAGGAGTTATCATTGGTTCCCCTGCTACCCCCCTATACCACACAATTGAGGGTTTATGGTCACCGCAGATTGGGTTCCCTATTGGTTAATATTGATTAGGGATACTGTATGGCTACTTGAGGCTAGTTGAGGGGGAGCCTAGGTAGGGGTAGTTTCGGGGTGTAGTAAGAGAATCCATGAGGAAATGATGGGTGCTGCCCCAACTCTGTAACAGTTGGATAATCTTAATAATGTAGTTAAATATACAGGTCTTGATATGACCCTTATATGTATGTATATAATATGTATGTATAGAGACTGTTGCAGGGTGGGGGCAGTGCCGTGGGTGTGTCTGGGAAGAGTTCCATGAGCTGGTGGAGGGGTTTAGGGGCTATGAGGGAGCTTCGTAAGTATACTTCTAACCCTGCAAGCCATGTAATGACCCCAGTTTTCCCCACCATTGACCTATAGGGTACTTACTGAGTCCGCCTGACCCCCAAGTAGGGTTTAGGGGGCGCGGGGTTCGGAGCGGTTCAGGTCTAGGCTTTGATGGAACGTTTCGGGGTGTAGGACATGACAATTAGGGATTTTTCTGCGTAGGGTTATCTGAACCCCGCACCCCCAACAGTCCATCCTTGGGGCTCTTTTCCTTCAAGACTTCCCTTTGGGTTTTGGGGCGCATTCAACCTGATCAGGGTGCGACAGCATCACGGTTTTGAAGAGTAGGGTTCAGTGCTTGCATCACCATGCAGTAGAAGTAGCAATAGTGCTAGTGATGTCGCTAATGCTGAAACATGTTCCCAAGCAGATAGTACAATTACCTTATATCTTAGGGCTTGTAGTGTTCTAGCATGCTGAGGTTATGCAGGATTTTGGCTATACACCGGACCAGTAGCACTAGTAGCCAGACATGTCAACATTCCTGTCCCTGAATGTCACAATACAGCCGCTTCCCTAAGTACTAAACATCCTCTTTGAAATGAAGTTTGGGCGTATGGTGGCATTGAAGTCGGACATTCTCCATATGTTCCCTAGATCATCCCTGCCCATCTGGTGCCCCTGCAATCCTCCCGTACACCCTTCTTCATCTGCGCAGGGCCCCCAAAGCGTACCCCAACCCTAAACCCTAAATCCTAAACCTAAACCCTAGATCCTAAACCCTAAGCCCAAATCCTAAACCCTAAACCCTAGATCCTTAACCCTAAACTTAAATCCTAAACCCTAAACCCAGCGCCCTTGTCGTTTGCCACCTTAAGACCCACTGGAGGCAGCCTTCTCGGTCCAGGGAAGGTCTTGTGGTGGGTCCTATGCAGTATAGTCCCCCCTTAAGTAGATAGAATATAGGGTTTAGGGTTTAGGGTGGGTTTAGGGTTTAGGGTTTAGAGTCCCCTTTGAGCAGATATACCATAATAGGGTATGTATATATGTAGGGATAGTGAAAAGAAAATGGAAGCTACTATTTAGGGTTTAGGGTGTATAGTCCCCTTTAAGTAGATAGAACATGGCTTTGGGTATGTTATAATAAGATCCGCATAAACACCCCATATTCTATCTACTTAAGCGGGGGGGCTATAGGTATGTAGAGGCTGCCGGTTTAAGGTTTGGGGGCTTGTTTTGGGGCTTGGGGCTAAGGTTGGAGCCATACTTTTGGAACATACCTGCTTCCATATGAGCTACAGTCTTAACTCCTTAAATAGGGTTCTACAGGGGATTACATAGGGGACGATTATAGGGCTTATTAGGGGGGAATACTAGGAGTTTAGACTATGGCTCAAATGCGTCAGGATTGCTCATGCGCGTGTAGGGTCAATATCATGACGACGATAACATGAAACCAAAATTACTTCACCATACCCTAAACCCTAGGAGCATGACATGAGTACTTGGAGGGTCGGGGGACTTAGAGAAAGTATATTTATAACCCCTAAAATCCAGATAATAACCCCAGTCATCCCAAGTATTGGCCTACTTACTTACTGCCCCCGAATTTCTAAGTACTTTCATTAGCAAACCGTACACCCGTCCCCTGTGTATACCCCCATGTGCTATGCATGTTATTCGGAGGACTCCACTTTCCACCTTAACCGTCTTAACCCAACACGTAACTTTTAATACCCTGTTCCAAAGGCACCGCCAAGTTTTTGGAGCGCCCCCCACCCAAAACCCCAAGCCCTAACCCTGAACCCCTAAACCCCTTATAGGGAATATATAGGGGTTATATAGGGGTTGAACTAGGATATGTAGGGTCTTAGGGTTTCTAAACCCCTAAACCTGAGACCCTAAACCCTGAACCCCTAAACCCTATACATCAGGCTGGGCGGAGGGTCTGCTGAAGCCTCATAACCACACTGTTTCCGTCTCGGCCTCAGCTGCAAAACGGAGATTGGAAGCTTCTTAGAAGCTCTGTGGCCCAGGGGTCAAACCCTGAGGTTACAAAGGACAAGCTCTTCGTTAAAGGACGGCACGGCCCTCTGTCCAAACCCTAAACAATCAACCCTAAACCCGAAAACCCTGAAACCTAGACCCTCAAAGCCTAAACCCTAAAAACGTAACACCCTCGAACCCCAAACCCCAGACCCTCAAACCCCAAACCCTACGCCCTAGACCCTAAACAGTAGTTTCCATTTTCTTTTCCATTGTCCTTATATGACCCTTATATAACCCTTATAGAACCCTTATATAACCCTTATAGACTCCCCCCTATATAGCCCCCCTAAAACTTTAAACCCTAAATCGCTACGCTAAAGTCCAGGTCTCTGACCTTGCCTTCATTGCTGGGTATCATGGCCTTGCGACCCTGAGGCGCGGCCGAGAATTCTCAGGGCCCCTCGACCAACAAGCTATCCTAAACCCCAAACCCTGAACCCCTAAACCCTAAACCGGCCCTAAACGCAGAAATCCTGAACCCCTAAACCCTGAACCCCTAAAACCCTGAACCCCAACCCTAAACTCTAAACCCCCTGAAACCGCTAAAGCCCCAATACTAACCGCTCCGGGGGTGGCTGGGATCCCGGACCTCGAGGTCTCAGTCACCATACATAGTCACTGTACATTGGGGGATTGTCAAAATGATGGTCNNTAGGCCCCGTATTAGGCCCCGTATAATAATAGGGACCCAAAAAGGGACCATAATTTTAACAATCCCCCGCATAAGGTTCCTGAGGACAAATGAGCTATAGTCTAAACTCCTTGTCGGGGTTTAGGGGTTTAGGATTTAGGGTTTCGGGTATATTTACATACATATATGTATAGAGAGAGGGTTTAGGGCTTAGGGTTCCTTAGGATAAATGGAGGATCAAATCGAAAGGGAGATGGGGTTCATGTAGGGGTTATGTAGCATTTTTTGGGTGGGATGCTATACAGCCCACCACTGGGTTTATGTAGGGGGGTATGTAGTATTTTGTGTGAGAATCCTGTAGACGACTAGAGTCCACCATTTTCTGGATGGCAGTAGCGCAGCCGGGGGAAGTCGTTCCTTTAAGCTGCTAGTGCCACAACGATTACTCCTCCATTCCATCTTCTTATCGCCACCCCCGCCAATACCCAAACCCGCAGCGCCAATCCACGCTCCCGTTCTAGTCCTCCTTAAGTAGATAGGATATGGCTTTGGGTATATTATAATAAGATCCCCATATACCCCATATTCTATTTACTTGAGGGGGACTATAGATCCCTAAGCCCTTCAACCCAAAACACTGAACCCGTCAACCCTAGATGTCCCTGAACCTTACATCCTAAGCCGCAAGCCTTGAACTCTAAACGCCAAGCAGGGTTGGGGAGATTGCCGCCTATCGGCCCGACGGACATGGCGTGGTGCTGAAGGACGAGCTGCTTGCTTCACTTGGAGGATTTTTTGACCTAGTAAGTCTACCTACTATCCCTAATAACCCCTACTAAAGCCCTATAATGCAAGTTACTAAGTAGACTTACTAAGTCAAGAGATCGTCCAAGCAGGCTTGAGATTTTACGGACTTGAGGATTGCTCCAGGCTTGAAGAATTTAGGGATTTGAGGTGGAGGGTTCGGTTTAGGGTTTTGGAGTGGAGGGTTCATGCTTGAGATTTCAGGGGTTGGGGTGGAGTGTTCGGGGTGGTTATGGTATAGGATTTTGGGGCTTATAAGAAAGTTCCAGCCACGCGGCTTTGCATACCAGAGCTCCAAGAGGCTGCCAAGCCCCGAAACCTCCAACCTCCAACCTTAATTGGAGGTTCAGGCTAATTACAACCCTAAACCCTAAACCCTTAAACCCTAAACCCCTAAACCCTAAACCCCTAAACCCCTAAACCTCTAAACCCTAAACCCTAACCCAAGTAGCAGCCCCCTAGGTCCCCTCAGATGGTCATGACTGGGCTCCTTCAGCTCACTGATTATCTGGTCCCTACAGCTACCCAGACCCCCTAAAGGATCCCAAAAATGGAACCCCTTAAAGGGGTTTATAGGTCTATATAGGGGTATATAGGGTTTAGGTATTAGGGTTTAGGGTTTAGGGTTTAGGATCCAAAAAATGGAACCCCCCAAAAAATGGCTCCATTACTACATTGGGGAACCTAGGGGATTATTCATGGGTTCCATTTTTTTGATCCTTTAGGGGGTCTGGGTAGGCATGCTAGGAACCCATATTACGTGGGTGGTTTCCAGTTTCCAAAAAACTGGTTGGATCTATTGGGGCCTCCAAAATAATTCTTAATCTTTGGTTACCACAATCCCAATAACAATCAAAAATAATAGTTTTTAGTGAGGTTCTGAGGCCAGTTTAGGGATATTGTGTCAGACGAAGAAAGCACGAGGAACACAGATACTCTGGAATCTCCTGCTCATGGCAACATCCAAAGCGCCTCAGCGTGGTTGGACGCGGACTGACCTCCGTTTCAGGCACATCAACCATCCCAATGATGGCCGTCAAGGGGAGACCCCGGTCGTCAAAAAACATTCTGCTTCTAGTCAGCTTTTTGTGGCCTTGAGTCACCAAAAACGGAGGTTTGTAGGCCGCAATATCCTGCTGCCAGGAGTTCTAATGAGCTTCATGATTGTTGTTCTTTATTACATATTATTCCTAGTGCTGTTACCATTCCTGTTGTTATTACTTGCGCATTCCTTTGACCCTGGAGTGCTTGGCCGAGAGTCTCGACTTCAGAGGTCTCCCACCTGTCCGGGAATCGCCGTGGCAGTTGCTACTTAGAGGATCCCCTGACTTAGTAAGTCTACTTATATCGGAGTAGCATTGGGGATAATGGAAAAAGAAAATGGAAACTTGTATGTTATGTATTGGGGTATATATCGGGGTTATGGGACCTTTATACTAGGGATAGTAGATAGACTTACTAAGCCAAAAGATCCTCCAAGTAGGCACTAAGCCAGCCCTAGCAGCGGGCTAATGCAGTCTGCCTTCTCAGGATGCCTACAGACCCTAAACCCTAAACCCTAAGTTCTAGAGATTGGAAGTGGCAGTGGAAGTATTTTGGGCGCCTATACTGGGGATATTGGGGGCCCCTTTACTTGCGGAAACTTCCACATACGTACCGTGTGTGAAACACTTAAGCCCCCCATCCAATTCCGACTTATCGTCCTGATTCGACCCAAAACCCCCAAGCCAAACTTAACCCTAAATCCTAAGCCCCAAGCCCCCGACCCAAACTTAACCCCAACGCCTGAATCTAAACCCTAAAGCCGCCGTCCAAGTTCAACGCCCCAACTCCCGAACTAGTGACCTCTAGCCTAGACGGGTTGCTGTAGAAGCCTGAACTGTCGCTGACAAGGGGTTACATCGGGACATTTCGGGATTTGCAGGATCGGGGTTCCCCAAATCCGGGGTCAATAGGTTTTAGAGATATTACCCCAAATAAGGGAGAACCAGAAGGGAAAGAACATGGACAATGAAATGGAGACGTGGTTATATACAATGTATACTTATTACAATTACTACTATTCTTCTTAATATTGCTATTGTTATAGTTCCTTGCCCGTGCAAAATCTAAGCGGCCAATTCATCGCTCACCTTGTAAGTATGTTCACATGTTGGTCCCAATAGAAAACACCCTTCATACTTGGGCACTTATCCAGCGAGCCCAACCCTCCTTAAACCCCAACTATTAAACCCTAAACCTAAATCACATAAAGGATCATCTACTTGGAGGGTCAGGGGGACTTAGTAAGTAGGCCAATAACCCCTATATCCCATATAGTAACCCTAGTTACCCCCCTTACTAACCTACTTACTAAGTTCCCCTGACCCTCCAAGTAGAGCATATTCATTGATGAAGGGGCTGTGGGCCTTGAACCCCAAGGCCTAGACCCTAAACCCTGAACTTCAAGGCTTAGGGTTTAGGGTTTAGGGTAGCTTGGAACCTAAATCCGAAATCCTAATCCTAGGTTTGAAGACCCTAAACTAGACCTCCGCCAGGACGGCTCCAAAGTAGATTGCGACATCATCATCAAGGCTGGCTTGCGAGAGTTCTTCAGAGGCTTAGGGTTTAGAGTTTAGGGTGTAGGGTTTGGGGTTTAGGGTTCAGGGTTTAGGGTTCCGGATTTTGAGCTGATAGAGTCGAGGGTTTGGAGTGAACAAGTATATTTTTTTTAGGGGTTTGGGTTCCAAGTTGGTGGAGAGTTTTTTGCTCCTAGTATGAGCCAGAATCCCTGCTTTTGGATGGAATGAGTACACTTGTTAAAAGCCTTACAAACCCAATTAGGGGCCCATAGTTAGCACCCAGGAAAGAAGTAGAGGCCCAAAGCCCTAAACCCTAAAGCCTTAACCCTAAAGCCTAAACCCTAAATCCTAAACCCCTAAGCCCTAAACCCTAATCTCAAAACCCTAAAGTCTAAACCCTGAGCCTTAACTCCTCAAGTCGTCAGGCCACCGGCTTTCACCTCAACGATGAGGTGGGTTTTCGGGTTCTCAAATTCGAAACCCCTATATGAGCCATAGTCTAAACTCCTTAAAGGGGGTTATGTAGGGGATAATGTAGGGGAGTATCATAGGGGTTATTAAGGGGGATGCCAAGAGTTTAGACTAAAGCTCATATCACCCCTATATAACCTTATATAAAATGGTAGTTTCCATTTTGTTTTCCATTGTCCCAATGTAACCCCCAACATATACCCTATAATCCCTATATAACCCCAAAAAGAGTGGCTGCGCCGGCAAGGTGCCCCAGATATCAGGCCGGCGGAACATTCATTCTTTCAACCTCCTGGACGTCAACATGATGTGAGCTTGGGGGTGTTATAGGGTTGGGGGTTTAGGGTATAGGGGTTTAGGGTTTAGGATTGAGGGTTTTGGGGTTTAGGATTTAGGGTTGTATGAGCTATAGTCTAAACACCTTAAAGGGGGTTATGTAGGGGAGTATATAGGGGACTACTATAGTGGATATTCAGGGGGATACCAGGAGTTTAGACTGTAGCTCATGTGAGCTTGGAGGTTTCAGGGGCTTCAGGTTTTAGAGGTTTAATTAGGCGTTCAGGCTCTAAATTGGGGGTTTAAAGTTCAGGGATGGTTTTTGGTTTTAGAGGTTTTGGATTTAGGGGCTTCGGGGGCCTACTCAAGATGATGGGGTCTTTTCTTTTCGCTGCTGTAGATTTGGCTACCTTCAGGGGATGCTTGGAGCATAGTTGGTATGGCTTCGGAAGCTCTTATCCGTGTGGTAAAGATGACGGCGGCGAAGACAAAGATGGAGTCATATGTCCGCAAGTAAGGGTCATGCCGGGTCATGCAGTTGATGGACAATATGCTGCATGACCCTACTCTTTTTTAGTGCAACAATTCCTAGGGTTTAGGTACGTAGGTGCATGACTGATCGCGCCCATCAACCGTGGGTGGCAATGCTGGTGGTAGCAAGAAGAAGTTGACGAGAAATCGAGTGTTGTAGTATTGACAGCGTGTAAGAACCTGAGCTCAAAGGCCCGAGTCCATGTAACCCAACAAACCTACAGGCCCTAAGACCTGAACCAAACCCTAAAGGCTACATGCCATAGCCTTACGTAGGTTGCAACTTCTGTGAATGTCGCGCTGTTCGTTCAAAGTTTGACCTGCGCCACGTGAGCTATAATCTAAACTCCTTAAAGGGGGTTGTATAGGGGACTTTACATGGGACTATTAATAGGGTTATTACGGGGGATACTAGGAGATTAGACTATGGCTCACGTATAGGGGTCCCAATATAACGACAGTTCCAGGACTTTGGGAACTTAAGGCGGTGCAAGGTTTCGTTTCCTCCATCAGGTCCCGCGACCCTAAACCCTAAACTCGCAACCCTAGACCCTAAATCCTAAGCCCAAAACCCACAAATCCTAAACCCCAAACCCTAAACCCTACAACCCTAAACCCTAAACCTTAAACCCAGAGCCCTAAACCATAAACCTTAAGCCCTAAACCCCAAACCCTGTAGATTTGAGGTACGGGGCCGAGCCTCTTCTCGACGGCGCTCAGTTTGGAAGCGCCCGTGGCAGGGTGGCCGAGGAGGAACAAGTTGATTTCCAGGCTTGGCAGATGGAAGATTCAGGGTGTAGGTTTTACTGTTTAGGCTCTAGGATTTAGGGGTTAGGGTGTAGGTTTTAGGGTTTAGGCTTTAGGGTTTAGGCTCTAGGGTTTAAGATTTAGGGATTAGGGTCTAGGTTCTAAGGATTTAGGGTTTAGGGTTCAGCATCTCAAGTCCAAGCATTCATTACATGAGCAGTCGTCTAAGCCATGGAAAGATACCCACCCGCCCAAGGTCCCACATCAATAGGAACATAGAAGGTTATTGTAATATGTTCCTTTCACGCCACGCATCTGTATTTACTATCTTTATTTGCATGATCATTGTTGCGCTTATTGCCATTGTTATCTTTAGCAGTATCGAGCATTATTTGCAATCACGATACCGGCTGCGAAGATGAGCTGAACTTATGTTGTTGGCCAAGATGGGTTTGATTTTAGTACTGCTTCTTCAAGCGTTATCATTATTGACATGAGGCTGCGACACGTTTGCAATTCACGACAGCATCTTGCTATCGTCAGTTAAACCGTGAAATAGACCCTGAACCCTGAACCTGAACCCTAACCCTAAATCCAGGGTTAAGTTTGTTCCCGGGGTGTCCCGGAATGTCCCAGTTGTTCCGGGGTGTCCTGAAGCTCCCCCGGGACAAGTTGTCTCGGGGGTGTTCTGGGGTCCTACGGGAGCCAATGCCAAGTGAGCTATACTCTAAATTCCTTAAAGGGGGTTACATAGAGGCTTATATAGGGGACCATTATAGGGGATATTAAGGGGGATACTAGGAGTTTGGACTATAGCTCAAGTAAGGGGCTGAGCCGATGCCACGTAAGGCGCTGGGCCAAAGCCAAGAAAGGGGCTGGGCCAATGCCAAGCAATTCCAATAAGGTTTAAATACATGAGGTAAAAGTGGTTGAGGGTTCAGAGCGTAGGGTTTTAGGTTTAGGTTTAGTTCTTCAAGGGTTGTATAGGGATGCTATAGCGAATTTTCCCAATAACACAAAAGCAACTGGAAAATGAAACGGAACTTTCGGTTATATAGGGATCTTATTGATGGAGCCCCAGTATGGGTGTTTCAAAGATCTTGAGGGGTTTATGGGTTTTGCGGGTTTGTATTAGTAGGATTTCAGGTTTAGGGAAGTAGGGCCTCAGAATAGACCTCAAAATACAATTCCATAATCCTAATGATCTGTTAGAAACCCCGCAAGAACCGTGCTCAAAGGACAGAGTCTTTATGGGGTCCCTTGGAAGGTTCCTCGTTAGTTTGCGAGAAGGTATGGTAAGGGTTTAGCGTTTAGGGTTAGAAAGACGTCTGGTTGAGGGTTGTAGGTTGGAGGGGATGGAGACTTGTTTCGGGCTTTGGACTTTGGATTTTGGGTTTGGCTTTCAGCTGGCAGTTTAGGGTTAGGATGGAGTTTATATGAGGATGATGGGGTTAAATGGAGACTGCGTAGTGATGATATAGAAGTCAAACAGATTTTGCAGGGCTATGGTGGTCATGCTTACACCGTTTTTTCAAGCCGTGGTTCTGTCTCAAGAATTTCGATAAGCTGAGCTATTCGAGATGGAAACCTAACCACTTACATGGGTGGTCGTCAAAATGATGGTCCCTTTTTTGGAAACCCTGTATATTGGGGCCATGTTATTGTGTCAGGAACCCAGAAGGGACCAAATTTGACAACCCTCCACACATGTGCATGATAGAAGGTACGGGCGTAGTGAGGTATACAGCATGTAAGGTTGCATCCCCCATGACCGACAAGTGACGAGTGGCAGATTTACAGGGAATGTGCTTCGTCAGCGAAAACTGAGGTCTCAAAGGGATCTAAAGGCACTACTCTTAGCCACGATGAAGTTTGCACGTTGCACTGGGGACGGTGGATGGAGGAAATGTTGCCCCACTTAGTATCCGCAAAGTATTGTAATTGCTAGCCTTTTTGGCTAGGCTGGGTGGTGCAATATTTCTTTCCTCATGAGGGAGTATGCTTGCTTTGGAGAGGGACCATCGGATTGCAGGGCGGCCAGGAAACAGATAGTCAAAGTGACAGTCAGAGTGCGAGGGGACTGCCCCCTAAACCCTAAACCCTAAACCTCTGGTATTTCCAGGACCATTCTAGGGGTGTCCAGGACCGGCAGCCTGATCCTGGCTCCCAAAACCCTGGCCGCCTCTGACGGCGTGGGGTGGGTGAATGTGTTTGATGGCCTTGCTTAACCTAAACCCTAAACCCCAAACCCTAAACCCTTAACCCAAAACCTTAAACCCTAAACCCTAAGCCATTGCAGCACCTCGCAAGCTGCGATGCACTCGACGTCACCTCGCAGCTCATCTCTCGTATGTTCCAGATAACATCACAGCAAGTCTTAAAATCTAAACCCCAAACCCTAATCCTAAACCTCAAAGCCTAAGCCTTAGACTCTAAACCTTAAATCCTAAACCCACTAGTTTGAGGGTTGTCAAATTGTGGTTCCTTCCAAGGTCCTTTTTGGGGTGTATGGGGTGTGGGGTGGAGGGTTCAGGGCTCAGGTTTAGGTCTGAGAAGATTGTGGAGTTGTGGGGATTGTATAGCATACAGGTTTGGGGTTTAGGGTTTAGAGCTACCATCAATATTTGCCATTTTAAGGGGCCCTAAACAGTGGGCATAGTTTCTCTTGTAGTTTGGTATAGCCCGCTACATATTTCCTAACAAGGAATCCATGTCCATTAAGTTTTGTAGTTGTAGGATGACTGCAGCTCATACACGCTCTAAAGCCCAAAACCCCTTGAACCCCGAACCCTAAACCCCGAACCCTAAACCCCAAACCCTGAACCCTAAGCCCTAAACCCTGAACTCTGAACCCCAGACCCTAAACCCTATTTGTTTTGCTGATACCGAAGAAGCCCTCTTTGAAGGCCCTTGTGGAGGGTTGGATGGCCATGCAGAAGATGGGAATCCCCGAAGCCATGCAACGCTCGGGGGCCTTGAAAGGGTTTAGGGTTTTAGGGTTTAGGGCCGTTTAGAGTTTAAGGTTTTAGGGTTTAAGGCCGTTTAGGGTTTAGGGTTTCGGGTTTAGTGTCTTTAAGGGGAATGTAGGGGATACAGTATGTAGGGTTCAGGGTTTGGGATGTAGGGTTTCGGGCTTGAGGTTTAGGGTCTAAACTCCTTAAAGGGGGTAATGTAGCGGATTATGGAGGAGGATACTCGGAGTTTAAGCCTATAGCTCATGCAGGGTTCAGGGTTTGGGGTTTGAGGTATGAGGGTTTAGAGTTCTGGGTGGGATGTGAGGCTTTCACGACGTGTAGCGTGTGGGATGCATTATAGGGATTTAACGTAGTCTTCTAGACCGCTCGGTAAACGAACCGAACGCGCCGTATATCGCTCAAAAATCGCGCTCCCGTGCGGAGCATCCTCAAATTTTCGTCGATTTTTCTTGAAAAAGAATTAAAAATAGCTTCTCGTCCGGAGCATCTTCAAGATTTTGTCGATCTTTCCTTCAAAATTGCGCTCCCGTGCGGAGCATCCTGAAAAATGCACAGAATTGCGCTCCTGTGCGGAGCATCCTCAAAATTCATCAAGAATCGCGCTCCCATGCGGAGCATCCTGAAAATTTGCCAGAATTGCGCTCCCGTGCGGAGCATCCTCAAAATTTCGTCGGCTGTTCATCAAGAATCGCGCTCCCGTGTGCTTTTGAAGAAACTTGCGCCCCCGTGCGCAGCATCCTCAAAATTTCATCGTTTGTTCATGGATATCTAGGGTTTGGGTTTGTTGGGTATAAGAAATTTCACTGCATCTAGGGTATGGGATATATAGGGATTCGTAAGGACGTTTAGCGTTTTGGGTTTTGGAATGTATGCGGATTTTTCAGGACGTTTAGGGTATAGGGTCTAGTCTTTGGGGCATTGTTTTTCCCCACCTTTTTCGGGTTCAGAGTTTCTAGGGGCAATGGGAACCCGAACGCGAGCACAATTTTGACGACCCTTCATGCAGGCTTTCTGGATTAATGGAGAACCGCATGCAGCAGAACATGAAAAATGACGTGGAAACTGGCTTGTATAGTATGCTATGCCCAAAGCCCCCAACCCTAAATCCTAAAGGACTGGTTCAGGGTATTCAGGGGTCCACGATTTGGGGTTTGGGGGCTTGTGGCTTGTGCTGTAGAGTTTGGGGTTCAGGGGCGTAGGGTTCGTTGACTTTGAGGGGTTTAGGATTTAGGATTTAGGTTTAGGGCTTAGGGTTTTGGATTAAGGGTTTGGAGTTCGCACTATCAAACATCTATGTTACTTCTGGAGCCCATTTCCGCAGAAGCCCTTGTCTTTCGTTCATAGGGCTTGAGCGAACCGAGTCTATGTGGAGGTACCCCTACTTGAGCTATTATTGACAAGATGTTGATATCATATATTTTCCTAGCGGTTGTAAGTAGAGAACAAAGGAATCTACTACATAGCCGTTATATACGGATTATCTTCCCTTACTCCCTACAAGAATCAGTAGGTCTTGCCTGAGCTCAAATCTATACATTCGGAACCATTGTGTTCTTGTATATTAAGATCTTGCTGCACTTTGAGACCCTAAACCCTAAATCCTGAACCCTGTCGTAGGGTCCTCCTCTTCGCCCCTCAGACTAGCATGATGCTTTTGTGTGAAGCCTTGCAACCCTAAACCCTAAACCCTACTCCCTAACCTTTTTCTATGGTGTGAGAAGTGGCTACAGGATGAATCCAGATTGTTGGAAGGCATATGAGCTATGGTCTAAACTCCTGAATTGGGGGGCTATACAGGATTGAGGGGCTTAGGGATTAGGGTTTAGGATTTAGGGTTTAGGGTTTAGGATTTAGGGTTTAGGGTCAATGGGGGGCTATATAATATAGGGGACTACTATAGGGCTTATTAAGGGGGATACTAGGAGTTTAGACAATGGTTCAAATGACCCCACATTGCTTGGAGGATCTATTCCCTGTGGAGTTTGGAGTTGTACGCCTAAACTAGTTTCCTCATCCCAGTGTTGCCCAGCATGCGTTCTATATCCCCCAATGAGGTGCATTGGGCCCTCTGGGTAGTGACAAAAACCTCGCACCTACGAATGACGCATGCCCGTCCCAGTATTTGATGGTATCCTGTGGGAATAACAATTTCTGGTTTTTGTTTTGGGATGTGACTAGTTATTTGGAGGTTCATGGGGACGCGGTAATTACATTCATGTATGCAACCTGCTGACAACCTCACATTGGTTGTTATGTAGATAGCCCTTCCTGAAAAGTAGGGCGATAGCCCGGATGTATGTATTTACTCAGTTCCACAAACCACCAAGAAGGACCTTTGCCTGCATGAATCAAGCCCTAATACCTAACATTGCGAAGAACAAGAACATAAAGCGCCAAGTGTCAAATGTTTGCAGAGATTCCCTTTGAGTTTCCGTCATATTCTTCGTAAAGTCCTTTTATTGCCCGCCGTAATCTAAGCAAAAGATGCATAGTTGAGGGCGTTCCCCCGTATTGTAGCCCTAGACCGGACGAAGGGCTACTGCCAGCTTGAGTTAGAGAATAGTACCCCCACCAAAGGTACCCCCACAGGATTAAGAACCCTATTCGGCCTTATTAAGCCCTATATAGTCCTTCTTAGCTCCTTAAACCCTGGGGGGGGTACCTTTGGGCGGGGTACTATTTGTAATCCCGTGTAGGGTTCCATTCCCCCTTCTGGCAAATGATCCTAAATCCTAAACCCAAAAGATGCTTGATCTTCCCCAGTTGTTGTCCAGGGGAACCCATTCACGCATATGTCTGGGGTCACAAGCACACCCAAAATGAGTTTGATCCTGAACCCTAAACCCCACACAGGTCATGGTCAGTTGCCTGACCATTATCCGAGTCGAGCTCTTGCCCCGCGTTGCTCTTGGTGCAGGCCGCCTGTCTGTGAGGCCGGTACATGGCGCTGGGGTTCAACATCTGGAGTGGTTTAGGATTTAGGTTTGAGGGTTTCGGGATTTGAGCTTTCGGTTGAGGATGTAGGGCTGCAGGTTATCTAGGTCTTAAGCGTTGTACCCTCATCCAAACCCCGCATAGCCCCTCTTTTCACAGACGGTAATCTTTCTAACCCTGAAATCCTGAAACCTGAAAACCCTTCAGCCAAACGACCTGTGTTCCTTCAGCCACTTCAAAAAGAAGTAATCTTTATAAGGCCCTTCGACTTGGGTACCTTCAGCCATCCCGGAGGTCAAAGACTTTAAGTTTGTACCCTTAATGTTGGTAATTTTAGGTCCCAAGTACCCTTGTTAAGGGCCGTATTCCATGGTTTAGGGGTCTAAAATACAAGGCTACAACCTTCAGGGTACAAAGGAAACGTCCCTGAAGAGGCCTATCAACAGCAGCATTTCCCTCCAAAGCCGGATGACGGCAAGGGAGGATGTCGTGGGTTTCCGGGGATCGGCGGTGCGAGCTTCAGTGTTGAAAGCCATATCCTCCCATCCGCCGAGAGAGGACAGTTTAGGGGTTGGGGGTTGGGGCTTCAGGATCTTGAGGGTTGAGGATGTCAGGGATTTAGACATTTTGGAGTTTAGGCTTTTAGGTTTTAGAGTGCAGTTCGGTGTAAGACTCAGGGCTTATGACTGCCCTCAACCCTCGGCCCTAAACCCTAAACCCTTAAACCTGAAGCCTAAGCCCCTAAGCCCTACACCCCTAAACCTCTAAGCCCTGACTTCGTTTTTTGTGCTTCAGGGTTTGCACCCTTTGTAGCTGGGCGAGTTAAAGCCTCACCTGGCCTTGCCCTAAATGAGCTATGGTCTAAACTCCTTAGCCTTAGAGGGGGTTATGTAGGGCTTAGGGTTTGGGGTCTAAACTCCTGAAAGGGGACTATATAGGGGAAAGGGCTTAGGGTTTCAACTTTTTTAAAAAGGGTTACATAGGGGTTTTATAGGGGATTCTATGCTAGGGGTACTAAGGGGGATTCCAGGAGCTTAGACTCTAGCTCAGATGATGGTTTGTAAGGAAGCTAAACCCACGTGGCACTGTTGGATAATTCATACTCCCGGCTATTGCTGTGCAGGGGAACATTCTATTCACAAAGAAATTCGGGGGCTTCCAAATTCTCAAGAAGCAGCAAGTGGTATCTTGACCCTAAGCCCTAAACCCTAAACCGGCCACAGAACACCATTTGGCAACAGGACGCTGGTGACGCACCCCAAGACTTTGCAGCAGAACCTCAGTCTGTGTTGAGCTACTATATTGGGGTTATATGGAAACTACGAAAGTATAATGGGGTTATATTGGGATAATGCAAAAGAAAATGGAAACTATTGTAATATATTGGGTTTATATAGGGATAATGGAGGAGAGAAATGGAAAAGATAAGGATTGAAGGGGTTATGTAGGGATTCTATTGGGGTTATATAGGGATAATGGAAAAGAACATGGATACTACTATTTGGGTTTAAGGGTTTAAGGGTTAAGGGGTTTTAGGGGTTTAGGGGTTTAGGGGTTTTAGGGTTTAGGGTCTTATAGGCTTAGGGCTTCTGTAGGCTAATTTGGGGATATGGTGGGTTCATACCTCTTCTACCGTGGTGTGCACGGCATATACCCGTATGCTAGGAAATTTCACACTGTCGGGTTCCAAAGCAGTGCAAGATTGCCTTCATCCGCCGTACGCCTTCACCCAACGTTTGTTTTGTATTGCGGTCCCAAGCGCAGACGTTTTTACAAGGACTCATTAACGTTGTTGCTCCTAGAAGCACACTAGCAGAGCTGATTCTGCAACCTGATTTGCTTGTTGATCTTTACTACGATTTGCAGGTTCAAACGTTACGTCCTGAGCTACCCCCTGTGGGTCTTGCTCCCTATGTAGTAGTCTGAGACAATAGCCTAGGTCCCGGCAGGCCCCCTGGTTAGGGTTTAGGGCGTAAGGGTAAATACCCCTGTGACTTTGGAAGCAAGAGTCACAACAATGCTGAAACCACCGCTGCTACAACTACAACTACAAATACAACACAGCCATCACCACTACCACCACTACTACCCCTACCACTACCACTTCTGCTGCTGCCACCGATACTCAGAACGACTATGAATAAACGCACTACCGAGTCTGACCAAGATCACCTTCCAAGCAGGAGCTAGACGTCGGCCCGCAGGAAGTCACCCAGGAGTGCAATGACGTAAGCAAGGATACTGAATGTTCCTTGGTTTTTGTTCTTAGTATGGGATTCCTGGGTTGTCGGTTTGAGAATTTAGGGTGTTTCCTGGGTTGCTGCTCAGAACTTTTGGTGGTATGTTTTGGTACGATTGCACCCCCTTTGGACGCAGCAGAGTAGATTGAACATCATTCGTTCTTAATGAGATTAATTTGAAGCTCCGTTTTCCTCTCATTTTGGTATTCCACCATTCCCACAAAATGTCCGAGATGAGACATTTTGATCGCTATCGTAAACCTTGTGCAATCACCAAGATTAGAATGGTTTCCATGTCCTGTTCCATTCCTGCATTCCCTTCTGAGTAGCAACCAGCAAGTTATAGCTACTAATATTAGCCATGGGGTGACTTTTCCGTCCAGCGAAATGCATGTTTTTTTGATGTGCAGCATAGGGTGACCAGAGCATCCATGCCCAAACCATAATTCCGTTCGTGTTCCAAGAGCATACGGTGACCAGAGCATCCATGCCCAAACCATCCCAAACCATAATTCCGTTTGTGTTTCAAGAGCATACGGTGACCAGAGCATGCTGTTGGTTTACAAACTTGGACGCGGATGAACTGCCTTGCGGTGTTGCATTCAGTTTTGAATCTTGCTCTGCTTGTGCATTTTGCATCCGCAAGCAGCTGCGAAAAGGAGTCGGGCAGTTGAAGGCTCATTCTTTTTATCATTCTACACGTTATTGTTATCGTTCCCTAACGTATTATTCTTGGCAGTAGATATATCATTGCGATTTCGGGGTAAGGGGGCATGGCGGGATCGCAGCCTAACCCTGCGGACCCGAGCGATGGTTTGCTTGGACTCTACGTGACCTACTTAGAGTCCTCTGGACCGCCAAGCCCTGGCCGGCCTGATGACAGTCCGTGGACGGCTCGTTTCAACAACCCAGATCCCTGAACCCTAAGCCCTTAACTCTAGGCCCTAAAACCTAAACCCTAAAACCTAAACCCTAAAACCCAAACCCTAAACCTAAACCCTAAACCTGATTCATGTCCGAAGAATTACTTCCTTCATTTGTACTCATCATACGGTCATACTGCTACCATCGTATGCTTATGCAGTCCCACTCACAAGCTACATTTTTCATACATGAACGTAGAAATGAGCAAACAATGCAATAATTTCTCCGACGATGAAAAGCGCACTTTTTGCACGAAACCATAGCAGGCGTGTGGAAATTGGCAAAAACGCAATTAAAAAAACTCGGCGCGTTTTTCGCGCTGAAACTATGGGTTTTTGCACATTGCCTAACAAATCTTCATTTTCTACAGCCCCCAAAAACAGAAAAATCAGTCCGAAACCTAGGGGATTTGTCATTTTTTAACAAAAAATGCGGACAGAAAACATGCCCGTAGGGTAATATTAGTCATTCCCCATTACAGTAATTGTTACCACACAGGGCAATAAGAGTTATAATGGCCCCTTAACAAACCTCCTTTAAGGACAGATACTGTAAGGAGGAGTACTCCCTAAACCCTAACTCCCATTATTGTAGTTTCCATTTTCTTTTCCATTATCTCAGTATAACCCTAAACCCTAAACCCTATGCTATAGGGGTTCCATTTTCTTTTCCATTGTCCATACAACCCTATATAACCAAGACGGCACCAAGGTTCTGGGGATCGAGTTGCTTCCACAGGACAGGACGATTGGGACCCGGACTCTCCCGAAGTGTTTATTGTTTGAGCTAGGCGTGGGTAGTTCCCAAAGTTAGGATCCCATTTTGGTACCCCTGAATATTAGGTGCCCTAATATAGTCTATAACCATAAGAGGCCCAGAATTTCGAGAACAACCCACGTGTTCCATAGTTTCAGGCACACAAAATATCCCTGCCCTAGCTGTCAGAAATGATTGCCCGTTTGTGTGCCTGGTCCCCTGTATTGAAGGCTTGGCTTTCCCTGCTTTTACACGCATGTACAGAATTTTATATGGTCGTTTCCAGCTTGCGCTGGTGTGACCTCCGGCAAATAAACTAACTTGGAGGACACCTTTGCGGCGAAAAAGAGTTTGCACCTGCTACACGTACTCAATGCCATGTGCCTTTCTCAAGAACTGGCTACCCCCAACATAAGCTATAGTCTAAACCCCGTACATGGGCCCCGAAGCTAACCCAGGTCTGTCCTTTAGAGCTTTCAAGAATTCTCTACCCCGAAAACTCAAGTTTTCACCAGGTTCCAAACTACATCCTATAGTACTTATAACCAATAACCCCCTGTATACTAGAGTACTTATAACCATTATCCCCCTATATAGCTATAGTACTTCTAACCAATATCTCCGCTATAGTACTTATCAGCAATAGCCCCCTACGTATAGCTATAATACCGAGAACCATAGCGTTATACAATATACTTACCTAATCCTGTACCCTAGACCCTAAACCCTGAAGCCTAAACCCTAAACCTTAAAACCTCCCCCAAACAGGGCATGGCTTGCAGGCTCATTTTGCAAGTCTATGCCGCAGGACCATGCTTCAGGTGCCTACAACAAATCCTTAGGTAAGTATACAAGAACACCTACACGAGGCTTACATTGGGCTATTTGGATCCTCAGGGATTGCTGGATGAAGGAAATCTTGCGCCGCCTAGGTACATGGACAAATCTTTCCCCACCAGCCCCCGCACCCCACAATATGTCCCCCAACATATACGGTCTCTTCTGGGGAACATGTGAGCTACTGTCTAAACTCCTAGTATCCCCCTTAATATCCCCTATAGTAGTCCCCTATATAATCCCCTATATAGCCCCCTTTAAGGAGTGTAGACTATAGCTCATATACGGTCTCTTCTGGGGAACATGTACTACTGGGTTGCTGTTAAGGAACTTAAATTAAGTTACCACAATGGGTATATATTTAGTAAATAATAGGTCTTCCCCAATACAGTAACTTAATTTAAGTTCCTTAAATCCCTATATTCCCCCAGTTTCCATTTCATTTTCCATTTTCTTTTCCATGTGATTCTTCATTATAGGGGTATAGTAACTTAATTTAAGTTCCTTAACAGCAACCCAGACTATGGGGGCTGGAGGGGGTTAACATGCTAGACGCTGCGCCCTACTGCCTGCAGCGCAACCCGTGTGCCGAAGCCCTCTCTCTCCCTTGCAACCCCTGAAAGGGGTTTGGGGTTTAGAGTTTAGGATTTGGGGTCTAGGGTGTGGGGTTTGGGGTTTAGGGTTTAGGGTTTGGGGTTTAGGGTTTAGGGTTTGGGGTTTAGGGTTTAGGGATTCTTTTTGCTGGGGCAGTGTTTATCCTAATCAGCATGTGTGTTTATCCTACCCAGAATGTAGAATTTGGGTTGAATCTGCCGGCTTCTTTTTTTGCTGGGAACATGTAGTGCCTACGGTCTTGCGGCTTCCTTATTCAATGTGAAGCATCCTGTGCTAATATGCTGCCATTTCTCAACACTGGGTAGATATCAAGATCCCAGGGGTTCTGGCAGAAGCAGACGGGGTTCCCGAACCCAGCTCATGGGGCTTAGGGTTGAAGGCCTTCTTGAAGAATCTTGAAGCCCTAAACCCTAAATCACTTTAATCCTCAATCCCAAGCCAAGGTTTAGTCGTCCCAGGCCCATGGAGGCACTCAACATGGAAGCCCTAAGCTCGCAAGTGCAGGTGCATGGTGTCTTCGGCCCCAAGCGCCTTCTCTACGTCGACCATGGCGGCTTCAACGCCTGATCCTCTAATCATTTTAAAAAAGCCTTATGTTCCGCATTTTACATGTTGCCATTACAGTACCTTTATCATACTTAAATATTCAGTAGTAGACCGTTTTTCAAAGTCTGCTAACAACTTTCAGAAACCGCCCGGCATGGTGAGAGCAGCCCCCGTAGCCTGCGTAGAGGCCTGAATAATTTGGGAAGACTATTCCCTCATAATCCTGAGGCGTAGTAGAATATGGTAAAATTCACAACGAAACAACCCTAAACCCCAAACCCTAGGCCTAAACCATCTTTGGCTCATTCAGGCCCCTACACTGGAGACCACACAACAGCATGTGGGCTTATCCTGTAGCTTGCAGCTGGCAAAGAAACTGCAGGTTGCTTTTGTAATAAGGGGATTTGGTAGCCCCAACCCCAAAAATTCGGATCCTATGACCATCATATGATAGTCATAGGCTCCTAATTTGGAGGGTTGGGGTTACCAAAATCTCCCTGTTAATTTTTGGGTACAGTTGATACTAGACATCCTGCATGGCCCTCAGTAGAGTATACCCTGAAAGAAAATTGTATCAGAGTATGCCAAGTCATGCAGGATGTTTACTACTACCTGGGTTTTCCTGGGACATGTATTTTCCCTAATGGCTTTGATAGGGGACCCTACATACGAATATTTTGCAAGGGGTTTCTGTTACCGGTAGGTGAGTGCTTTGGGAACCCTAAACCCTAGACCCAAAATGCTATTCCGCTCATGGTCTTCTTTCAAGAGAAAATCCCCAAACCCGAGCACATGCCTTTTATTATTATTATTACTACTACTACTTGTTTAGCAGTAGTTACTATGATTACTATTACTATTACTACATGCTTTAGGGTTTAGGGTACAAGGTCCGTTTGCAACTTGTTGGACCCACGGACCTGCTTATTCTTGAAGGACTCCTGGGCCCAGGCTGCCCTTCACTTGGCCATGGTAGCTGCTCTTTTAGGGTTTAGGGTTTAGGGGTTTAGGGTTTAGGGTTATAACAGAGGTAGAAGGATAAGTTACCCAAAATCATGGGCGACTTTGAGGTGGAACGCCTAGTTGACCAAACTGTTGGGCCACATTAGCCCAAGGTAGAAAGAACTTCGGGGAAGGTAGATTGTGATTATGGGCTTACTGGCGTTCTTGGGGGGGTGGGTAGTATCACCTGCTGCCTACAAGCCGTGCCCGGTCGGGTTTTCTGGTTTCCTCCACGCCAAAGGCTGAGCCCTACGCTTGCTGCTTTGAAACTTAGGTATCCTAAACCTTGGGAATTATGCTTCTCTTTCTAAGGCAATGGCAGGATCTTTTTAGTGATGGTAAATATCAACCGTACCCTAAACCCTAAACCCAAAATTTTGCAAATCCTCGAGCCTTGAACCTGAAGCCGCTGATCGTACGGAATGAGGTAGTTTAAGCTCCTAGCCATGAACCTAGCTTGCTACGGCTTCATAGGGTAGATAGTAGATATGTAGGGACCGCAGGATTAAGGGCCCATAGCAGTGGCCCATAAGTTCAGCCTTACAGGTCGGTAAGGACAAGAGTGACTACATAGAACTTATTCCCTTACTTCCTACTAACCATCAGTAAGTTGATTTCAGCTTTAGATGCCGAACATATGTCGGGTGTTTGAGGCATGCAGCACTACACGGCACCTGTTCCCCGACTATGAAGAAAAGGTTCCATATGAGCTTTAGTCTAAACTCCTTAAAGGGGGGTTATATAAAGGATTATATAGGGGACTACCATAGGGGTTATTAGTGTAGAAGATGGCTCATATCCTTATTCCATAAGAGGCAGCCCATGCTCCTTTGAGACCCTTTTTGGTCACTACCTGGAAGCCCAAAGGAGGTGAACTACCCCTAGAAGCCCAGTTACCTATATATTGGGTTCCTGTCCTTGGGTCCCTATATAAACTTATACGATCTATAAGCCAAGAACCTACTATATGGGTACCTGGGCTTCTAGGGTACTGTAATGGCACAAATCTTGGAGGGAGCCAAGAGGCCCCCTGCACGTTGAGCTTTGCCCGACTGCTGAAGTGACATGCTCTCAACCACATCCCTGTTTCGGGTTTGGCGTTCAGGGCCCGTGAATCCCAAAATCCCCGAACCATGTGCCCAGGCTCCCACATCCTATGCCGAAAATTCAAAGAGTCAGCTTGCCATCCTAGATGCCATACCTGGAACCCCGACTACCTACAGCTTACTAGCAATTAACCCTTAAATAGTAGACCCCAAACCCTAAACTCTAAATCCTAAAGCCTGAAACCCTAAAACCAAAAACCCTAAACCCCTAAATCCTAAAATCCTAAACACTAAGTTGTAGGTAATTGGAGCAACCTTGCAGCTAACCTTAGTACCTGCGCTATGGCACCTGTCTCTCAGCAACTTTGCACATCCTCGATTGCCCGTACTCCGACTAGTTGGGTATGCAGAAAACAACCAAAGGTCCTGGAGTTAACCACGTTTAGCTTAGCCACTGACGTTGGACGTCAAAGTATACATACTAAAAGTCTGGATCCTTAAGTTCAAGGCTGTTCACCCCGAAGCACAAGCCTAAAAACTTTAAACAGCCAAAGCCCTGAATTGTAAATCCTCAACTTTGAAATTCTGAAATTCAGCCCCACAGACCCTACCTCCCTAAGCCAAAGACTTAGCCCCAACCGTGAACGTGCATACATATATATATATATATGTATATGTGTGTGTGTATGTATTTACACATGTTTATACATATATATATATATTTATGTATACATATGTAGGTGTATACATATATAACATTTTAGAATAACCCATGGATGCTAAGGTCTGAGCCAAGCTTTACTCAGACCCCTTTGCAGGACCTTTGGATGTTGACTAGGTAAGTATGTGTATTTGTATACATATGTATACATATACAGATGGATATATACATATAGACATATAATGTGTAAGCCTTGGACCCCAAAACTTTGAGCTAAGGCTTGCTTAGACTCCATTACAGGACTGTTCGATGTTAGCATCACAGCGTAGTAGCAACTACTCCCCAGCTGGTAAGTATAACCCATATCATTGTAGGTAATTGGAGTTACAGGTAAGCCTCTTATTCCTTACCAATTTTTCCAAACTCCAAACCCTAAACCCAAATTATGCCAGGCCAATCCTTTTGGTAGCCGAGTCCCTGGGGGCTGTCGTGGCCTTGACTTTGGCCGTGAAGCGGCCAGATCTACCCCAGGTTCCGCACGCTCCACTGGGTTTAGGGTCCAGGCTTTTGGGTTAAGGGTTGGGGGCACCTGTTCGGGATCCTGGACTATCGCATTTGTGGGTTTAAATCGGGGTCCCCAAAAATGGGGGGTTCTGATTAATAAGCCCCCCCACCCCCCTCGCCCAAACAAGTAGAGGATTCTAAGTCCAGGGTGGTCAAACCAAATTTCGGCAAACTTGTTTGGGTCCCAGAGGATTTAAAAGCACATTCTGCTACTCAATTAGGGGTTCGGTTGCTTAGACTGGCTGGCTTCTCTGGCCTCTCTTCTCGCTGTTTCTTGTTTTTTTCTCTTTGTGTGGATCTCAGAACAGAGCAAGGATTTATTGCGTTCCTGCATTGCTATTCATCCGTTCAGATCAAAAGTTCGCTCTATTCCGTACCCATTCTAATTAATCCGTTCAGCCAGAAGTTTGCTCTAATTATTACGAACCCATTTACGAATCCGAAGCCAACATTAATGCGATTTTCCCACAAGTTGGGCATCGCCACGAAAAGGGGAATTTGGGTTTGGCATTCAGAAATTTTCAAGCTGGGGGTACCCAAAGCAGCCCCCAACCAGGAAAAAAATCGCAAGGATATCCGAGACCAGGAGTCATTTTGACAAATTGTTGCGTAGGGATTCGATTTTCAGGGGCTTGGGTTTCGAGGCTTGGGATGGATTTTGTGCTGCAGGACTGTCCTATTTCCGGTTTGACTGATGATTTCAGCTAAAATTTAAATTCTTCAGGTGAGTTATTTGGGGGGATTATATAGGGGAGTATTATGGGGCTTATAAAGGCACTTTCGTTCACGTGCAGTTGTCATGTGTGTTGGCATTGCCCCAGCTTTCTCTAAGTTCTGCAACTGCAACCCAGTTTAGGGCAAGGAGTTTGTGGTTGAGGAGTTACCGTCACCATTGTTTAGTGCCTGGGGATGCAGAAGTACAGGGATGTCCAGGAACCTACCTTACAGCCGTTTTTGGAGACAGGTGTTTTCAACTACTACCAAGTGTGATTTTGGGTACACCAAGCTAACTTGTACAGGGCCTGTGGGGCGGCGACCCAATTGAATAAGTGATGTGCACACCGTGAATCCTGATTAAGCCTTATAAGCCCTCTGCGCTAATCCATGAACCCCACACCGTGTTCATGTTCAGGCGCTCTGCCTACTCAACCCGGCTACCAGCTATCGCAGCTCCTCGGGGGCAATTCATGGCGCCGTTTACAACATGGGTCATGGGTTCCCTTACTAACCCCCTCCATACTTGTCCATAACCTTATTTACGGGTGGAACCTGGGGGGGTAGTATAGAAGTAGTAGGGAAACCCATGAACGGGGCCGTTCTCAAAGAGGGAACCTTGCCACCTCACGGATTGCAATTCTGGGGGTAAGTGTCATAAGTGTCCTGAAATGCTCCCACATGATACGACCACAGGTGAATCCCCTTTCCAACTTCCTTAGCCGCCAGTCTCTAAGCCTCTGGATTTACATGCCCCATACACCCTAAACACTTCCCTGACCCCTACACCTCAACCTCCCCTAAGGGTCCAAGGACCCAAATAAGAGGGCTTCAGGGCCCAAATACCATTAATATTATAGTATTTGGGACCTAAAACCTCACTTGCTCCGAGGAAGCGCTTTGTCGTTAGTTGCGCCGGCTTTGCCCCGTCTCCCCGAGCAGCTGTACACATCATTACCTGCCGACGCTTAACTTCAAGGTGGGTAAAGAATCGACTTGGGGTCTCTCAAATTCAGGGAACAGAGGACCCTGATGGATCCAGAAATCAAAATAGACAGGTAGGGAGGGGGGTGGCTTTCTTTCTATAGGGATCTTTTTCAGAAGTTCCCAACGTGCCCGTTTACGTTGGGGTTCATCGGGTTTGGGGTTTTGGGGATTTGAGTCTGCGGCTGTCAGTTGTAGCCATCTCTGAATTTCAGGAGTCCCTACAGAAAGACAGCTCAATTCAATGAGGGCTTGCAACGCTTAGAAAGCAGTTGTCATTCCTTGGAGTCGTGGTTGAAAGAAGACTGTCGTAAGCACGATCCGCCCCCAGCTTCATGGCCCTTCCAGGGTAAGGGCCACGTGCCAGGAATGCTAAGGATGTGTCAGCGTCCGGTGACCCGCTGAGACCTTATGTAACTGCTGAGCCTGAACCCCTATATCAGGGTGGCGGGCTTGGAGGATGAGCCACAAAACTATAGTATAATGGGGTATACATTAGGGTTATATTGGGATAATGGAAAAGAAAATGGAAACTACTATAGTATAAAGACCCCAACTTTTGAGGACTGCGTTCTCTTCCTCTATGATATGGGGTTCGTGTACTCAACGACCTTTAAGACAGCCCTGAACACTCAACCTCTGAGGTTGTCACACCCCTCTTCGGCAAGCTGGGCTGGTATGACCAAGTTGTTCCAGAAGATGAAGCGACCTTTGCCGAAGTTTTGTTCTGTTGACGTGTAGGCTTCAGGATTAAGTTCAAGGTTGAGGGCAGCGAGGGCAGTGGAGGGGTTATGCCGATTACTGAAGCAACAAGCGTCGAGCATCAATGTAGTCTACCAATAAACACAGCAGCAAAAGCCAAATCCGCTCCGCGAAAATTTGGCACAAGAAGGCGCAGAAGGCATACGTTTTCCATAAAATGAGGCATTCTGTATTCTACGGAAAGAGTTTTGGAGCAAATGCCATGTATGAACTGCCCCCCAAGCATTCATAAGGTAGTCCCTAGTTTTTGGTTGCCCCAATTCACGGGTACCATGAGGAGTCTCCCCTTTAACCACTAATCATATGGCTAGGGTTTAGGGTTTGTGTAGGGTTTAGGGCTCAAAAAGGGTTAGCCCCTCCCTTGTGATCTTACAGACTGCCCCTCGCTACGAATTGAGCAACCTTCTCCAAGAGACCTGTCATATATTGGGAGCATGTTTAGTATGAGGGGTGGGGGAGGTTGGGGGAGTGCTTAAGATTAGAACGAAGCGACGAGTAGCCTTGGCAGACAGCGTGTTGGTGCCTCGGCTATCTTCTTTGAAGCGGGGTGTTCAGGCAGTGAGGGGGGGTCCAGACTTCCGGCTCAGACTTAAACTAAAGGAATAGAGAGATACAGACCAGGGTTCATGTTTGTGATTGTTGGGGATTATGTTAGGGACTATATCCGGGATAGTCTTTTGGATTGGTTTATCAGAGAGACCCGTAGGGCTGGTGGTATGGACTATATACTTAGATTTCGCTCAGATCTATAGTTATGTCTACTTACAGCCCTTACTATTGCACCTAGCTGTTACAGGCTGTTACTGGATGGAGGCAGTAGCAATTCTTTACTAACAACCGCCCTCCAGGACCTTAAGCCCAAGACCCTAAAGCCCTAAGCCCTAAAGCCTAGACCCTAAACCCTAAACCCTAAGCCCAAAACCCTAAAGCCCTAAGCCCTAAAGCCTAGACCCTATGCCCTGAATCCTAAAGCTTACGCTGTCAAGGACTGAATGGGATGGTCCATTTGCGGATGTGATGCGGATATCACGTGTCACAGCTGCGCATGACTGAACCCTGAACCCTAAACCCATTTGAACCATAGTCTAAACTCCTTAAAGGGGGTTATGTGGGGGATTATATAGGGACTGTTATAGGGGTTATTAAGAGGGATACTAGGAGTTTAGACTATAGCTCATTTCTGAGTTCAGGTTATCCCAATGCCCAAAAGTCGAACCCTATGACTATCACATGGCTCCAGATGAAAATGCTAGGGTCCTCATTTTGGGGGGGTGGAGTTCCTGGATGACTGGTTGTTTAGTATATGGGGGTTTCTTCACAGAAGCACCCTCAAAAAGGGTTGTTCAGGAATGATCAGGGGCTGGTGGGCCGATAATTTGAACAAATGTCCTAAATATGTTCCAGCACCAGGAGTCAAGTTAGAACGCAAACTTCTCAATCCG
Source organism: Symbiodinium pilosum (assembly GCA_905231905.1). Classification (NCBI taxonomy): domain Eukaryota; class Dinophyceae; order Suessiales; family Symbiodiniaceae; genus Symbiodinium; species Symbiodinium pilosum. Next base: position 70,332 of record CAJNIZ010045005.1, read on the forward strand.
CAGCGCTGTTTCATTTGTAGGTGATCAGCGCACCCTAGCATTTTGACAGCCATACATGTTTGGTCCTGTGCCCCCAAACATTCAAAGATCCCCATTCAAGATTGTGGATACTCCGCCCAGTAGCCCAAACCTAGTGGCAGACGGATCCTCTCTGGCCACGGTGAGGAGAAACATATCAGCCTAGGAACTGGGCCTAGTGGCTAGAATAGCCGTGCTATTAGGCAATTGAATTTTTTGGAATGTCACCGGCTGCTGGCATCGTATCGGCGTTTGGAGGGAACCGTGGCCTGGATAGCGCATGAAGGTAGGGGCCACAGTTGCACTTCGCAAAACGCTATGATTGAATTTGTGTTGTGAAGCTTTTGCTCAGTACTTGTGCAGGATTGATTTTCCTACTGTGATGTTGATGGTGGCCGCGACCTCGGCTGCCACCAACATCTTCTCCCTCATCATTGTTGCACGTGCCAATGCCAAAGCCAACAGGCAATAGGGACCGAGACTCCCTCCCAAGTCCACCAAACATAGACTTAGAAAGTATCTCGATCCTAAGCTCAGCTGTGGATAGAAATGACAATTGTGTTGTTGACCAAGATGAACATAATTGAGTTCGGGTCCTAAACCCTAAAAGGAGCAGGTTTGGGTGGCTTGGCCGCCTCAGTCGGCGTGGGGTGGGTGAATGTGTTAGACGGCTGTCCACAGTCGGGCCATTGCAGCACCTCGCAGGAAGCGATGCACTCCACGTCACCCTGCAGCTCGTCTATTGCATGTTCCAACTATTCCTAACATCAAGGCAAGCCCTACACTCTAAACTCAGAACCCTAAATCCTTCACCCTCAAATCCTAAATCCTGATCCCTAAACCTTACATACCTAAACCCTATGCTAGCAAAGAAGGTCCGCGGACCTGTACCCAGGCCTCAAACCCCACAGCGTCGTACTGGGGTTCTTTGGCGCTTTAGAATCCGCGGCCCTATGAACTTTAAAGCCAGAATCAAAAACTCCTATCTGTAACCTTCAAACTAAACCCAAGGGGGCTTGAGTCGTGCCCTGCCTCCCGATACGCTGCGCTTTCGGGAGTCTGCCTACCTCCGCCCCTTCAGCTTACCCAAAGGGTCCATGTAGCTATATGAGCCATAATCTGAATTCCTAAAGGGGGTTATATAAGGGATTATATAGCGGACTACTATTGGGGTCATGAAGGGGGATACTAGGACTTTGGACTATTATGGCTCCTATAGTATACATTAGTGCCCAAAGGGGTTCCCACATAACTAATAGCTGCATGGACCCTTCAGCTTAGCGTTCAGAGTTGGGGGCTTCCCAAAATTAGGGGCACCTTTTTGGGAGTTCCAAGAATAAGGACCATGATATTTGGGGTCTGTATCGGGGGGCCTCCATTTTGGGAAGTACCAGTTCGGGACTGGAGATTTTGCATTCATACCGCGAGGTCTCGGTTTTAGGAAAGGATTGGTCAGTTTGGCAGCTTCGTCATAGTTACCTACGGAAAAAGAGTTGCGGCTGGATTTTAGCAGCTTGAGGTTCAGGGTACAGAATCTGTGGTCCTGTTCCATGCCGGCTAAGAGGTTTGTTTGCCAAATTGTCCAGGTATATGAGCTATAGTCTAAACTCCTTAAAGGGGGTTATATAGGGGGTTATTAAGGGGGATACTAGGAGTTTAGACAATGGTACATATGGGCTTTCTTGCATTGAGGGAGGAGCGATTTGGTATTTGGTTGGATTTTGCTGTCGCCTCGCTGTCAAGTGTTGGCATCAACTCAACCTCCACAGTCCGCGCAGTTGTTCCACTTGAGACTATGGTATGAGCATGAAATTAATTTCATTACAGTACTCGACAGCTATGCTGAACATCGTATGTCTTTTGGGCTGCCCGGCTTTGGCCGCTCCAAATACAAAAAAAGATTAATGGATAGAACATCTGACTCGCTCGATGATTACAATTTGCTACCAGTCCTTGGGACCTAGGTTCAATTATGAGGACTGATCTCAACATAGAAGCTGTTTCACCTTTCATTGTGGTTTTGGGCCATAAGCCCCGTGACGGAAACCCAGAGGTGTACGCAATTGAAGCTTCAAGCGCACTTACGAACTAGTAACTATGCCACACTGCAATCCCGCTTATCCCCACTGTTAAGCCTACTTTCAAAGCCGCCCAGAAACCCAGGCCTCTGCAAGATCAGTAGAAGCCTGAGTTATTACTGTACCGGTCTTTCTTCTGCATACCCCTGGTCTAAGTACAGCATTGCATATTGCAAGCTTAATTCTAGGTACAGAAAGCCCTCATGCCATCCAAACTGCAAAGTCTTCACAAACCCTAATTGAAAGAAAGCCGGAGTTGCAAACCTCAAGCCCTAAGCCTGAAGAGGTAGTTTCCCTAAATAAGGGGACCCAATATAGATCCCCAAATACTATAATCCTTATTATAGGGACCCCCGAAAAGGTACCCCTAATTTTGGGAAACCCCCAAGCCCTAATCCTGAGCATCCCCAAGACCAATTCCCAGGGGATGGCGTTCGTAGGCTGGAACCGTTGTTGCTGCCTGGCTGCATTTAGCACCAAATTCGTCCTGAAGAATAATGAGATAGGTAGGGTACGAGACCTGGTAACCCCAACCCCTCTACATAAAGAGGACCCTAAACCCTAAACCCCGCGGTCTGGGGTTTGAGGTTTGAGTGCGGTTTGAGGTGACCCAAACTTTGTTATTGCTGGTATACGGTTGGAAGTATTTGGCTCAAATGCTGTATGCGCCCTTGGCCTACTTCGCGGTATTGCAGGGCCAGCAAAACAAGGGGAAACAGGGAACGCAACGAAGACGCACGCTATTGCACGTTTTACCCTAAACAAAAAACCCTAAAGCCTAAACCCTAAACCCTAGCCTAGGGCCCTTTGGGTTTGCTAGTGGAGTGCCATGTAGGGACCCGTATTCCTTTGCTCCCTCAGACACCAAGAATTACAAGGGGCAGCTGCGACGTCTACAAGACTAGGCGTTCAACATCCTACATCCACAACTGGAAGCTAGAAATCCTTGCCCCAAGTCCTGAACCCTAAGCCCCAGAATCTTATGAAGCCCCTACTCAGGATATTCTAAAATTCTGAAACTGAATCTGGGGCGCGAAAAGCAGCTTAGGCAGGAACTTCGATTGAATCCTCCTGCATGGCTCAAGCAAACCCTGCTGGTGGAGTCTTGGTGCGAATCAAAAGTTTCAGTTGACTGGCTTCAGGGCTCAGGCGTTGTGGGGCTTCGATGCGGTTTTCGGATGGTTTCATGCCCTGATAAAGGGTGTAAAGATACCAAAGATCCAGGTATGCCCTGTTAACACTACTCCTGGGCATATTGAGCTTACGGGGTGTGCGGCTCACCGGTCCAAGGAAAGAAGGTTTACATGGGTAGTCGTGACCAAGTGAGTACTCCCGGGAAAAGCTCTCATGATGCTTCGCAAATACACGGGTGAGACTGAACACCCTGCATAACCTTAAGTACCTTATACCTTATCGTACGGTCTTGCGGCCTCTTAGTGTTAACAAGAACAATGACGTCTTCATCGGCCTTCTGTAAGGTGTACCTGGAAATTTCCGTCATCCTTGGGAAAGTTAGCCGGCAAACGGCCGCTATCTTGATTTGCATCTTGAAGCCCTCAGTTTGAATAACGTCCCTACAACCCCAAACCCAGACCCCCTAAAGGATCCAACAAAAATGGAACCCCCTAATAATCCCCTAGGTTCCCCAATGTAGTTGGGTTTTGGTGGGGGCTTGGGAGGTTCGTCTGGGCATGTTTTGCTCTTACGAGGGTTCGACGAAGGCGAGGTGCTTTGAATTCTTGGCGTCTCAAAGGCAGGATTATGGTTTACGTTGGGGGGACCCCCCCACCCTGTAATAGTGGTATAAGAAGAAGAATATAAGAGGACCTTAATATAATCCCTATTATCCCTTATAGTCACTATTACTGGGTGGGGGGTCCACCTAGGGTTTACGGCTTAGGGCCTATGAGGCTGTATGGCAGGGCTTCTAACCTGAGATCTCCATCCCCTGCAAGCTCTAAGCCCTTCCCTAGCTCTAGGCCATAGGGCTATGCAGTTTCTGATTAGGATGAACCCTGTGTAAACCCAGTTTCTATCGCATTGTCCATTTTCTTTTGTACTGGATCTTCCATCCCAAGCCCGAAGCCCCGAACACCCCCAAAACTGGCCTTTGGTTAGCTAGGAATGAAGGAATGGATCCTTATAGTAGTCCTTCTATAACCTATTATTGCAGTTTCCATTTTCTTTTCCATTCCTTCATTTCCACCCTAAGCCTTATAAACCCAAAACCCTCATCCCTACAGTAGTTTCCATTTTCTTTTTCATTCCTCCATTTCTAGCTAACCAAAAGAAAGAAAAATGAGCCAAGTCCTAGGCGGGCGAGGCGGATGTCGTCCTTCCTTCTGTGGCGGAGTCGGAGCGGCTGATGAAGCTCATGCCTGGCAACTTGACTACACGGGTTTATGCGTGTGTGTGTGTGTGTGTGTGTGTCTGTGTCTGTGTCTGTGTCTGTGTCTGTGTCTGTGTCTGTGTCTCTGTGTGTGTGTGTTTTTTTGGTGGCGGTGTTCCCAATAAGAAAAACCCGGTTTAGGGTTTAGGGTCTAGGATTGATTGATTGGGGGGATTGTATGGGGTGGGTTTCCAAAGATTAGGGGGGTTCCTTTTGGGGTCCGAATTATTTGTGGGTCTACATGGGGGTCCCCCTATTTCGGAAAAGTAGCACATAGCATTTGAGTGGTTCTGAGAAGCTCCCACAGACTGAAGATTCTAGAGGGTTATGCACAGATTCATGGTGCTGAATTATTGGGATTATTTAAAGGTATGGAGATAAAAACCAAGTGATGTTGAATCCAATGGAAAAGAAAATGAAGATGCAATGGAAACTGGGATTATAGTGATTTATGGGTTTTGGGTTTCCAAAAACTTGGGATCTGTTTATGGGTGTTCCCATAACAGGATCGGACTCTTTTGGGGTCCTATATATTGAGGGTCCCCTTACTTGGAGGGTCATGTGGACTTAGTAGATAGCTTAATAAACCCTATAAGCCACATAATAACCCCAATCATACCGCTTATTAACCTGCTTAGTTAGTCCCCATGACCTTCCAAGTAAGCCCAAGGCCAAGCAATTACATATTCTGGCACGGCTCAGGAAGTGAAATGCCTACAACTAAATGCTTCCCGGAGTTCCTAAACTCGGTGTTCATTAGACTTCTTATGGACTTTATAGGACTTAGGATTGTAAAGGGGTGTAGGGTTCAGGGCTTGGGATGTAGGATTTAGAAGGCATAGTAGGGCTTCGAGCTTGGGATTTGGTGAGTTTGGGGTGTAGGTTAGAGCTTAGAAAGAGGTCGCAAACTCCTACACCATGCGCCCTGAACCCAACCAAACCCTAAGCTTCACATGGCCCTAAAGAACTTAAGCCTCCTCAACCCATCAACCCAAATTAGACCCTTACAAAAACCTGCTTCCTAAACCCTCAGAATCTCTTTGAGCACCTGTCAGCGATTAGAGGCTCTCAGCGGAAGATCATTCCCGGGGGCGCCTTGGCTCTCCAATTTCCGACTCTGCTGGGAATTAGAGTTTAGGGTTTTGGGGCTCAGGGTGGTTTAGGGGCCTAAAGAATGACCAGCATTATAGTTATGAAGATTCAGACGGATGAAAAAGGAACACGAACTGAAAGCTTGATTTTTATAAGAGGTTATAGGGATGATTGCCAACATTTCTAGTTCTAGGTTCCTTGCATGATGTTAGCATAGGGTACCTCAAATAGACTTCAAAGTGAAGTTTTCATTCATTCGGGACCTTACATTAGGCTAAGGGTTCTGCATTTAAGTTCAGGATCCGGAGTACTGAGCCTGGGTGTCTGTGCGCGTGTCCGGCAGCTCAAAGAAGCACCCTGAACCCCAAACCCTAAGCCCTAAACCTTGAACCTTAAACTCTAAGACTTAAACTGCGTACAGACCCCCAATTGGGTTTAGACTGAGGGTTTTAAGCTTCAGGGGTCTGAGGTATTGGCTTCAGGGCTTTACTGCTTCGAGGTTAGGGGTGAGGGGATCCTTACCTTACCCACAGACTTCCATCCTTTTTGAGGGGCATCTATACTGTGCCATGTTAATTTTGCGAGGGTGTGGCTTTGGGGTGAGGTTTTGGCGTGAAGCGGTTTGAGTTGCTGGTCTTGGAGTCTAGGTTTTGAGGGGACCAGAATCAGGTTTCGGGGCTGTTGGTACGCTGCTTTCTTCATAATGTTGTTCGTGCATTTCTTACCTGGGCATGCTTGCGAGATTTTCGGAACAGTTTACTGAATGCAAAATTCCAGCGGACCTAAGCGACAATGTTTCTCGGTACTGTAATTACCTGGGCTTTACTTAGGTCTGCTCTTCATTCACGAGAAAACAGTCTCAGGTTAAATTGTACAGAATCAACTTACATGCCAATAAGAATATGACCCGTCGCATGCACTAGCAGCCACTCTTGCCCTACAAACGAGGACCCCATGCGTGCTTCGATGACACGACGAACGTGAACCTCCTATCCCTGCTGACAGACGCCGGCATCGTGCAATCCTTGACTAAGGCCGCCGGATTTCATTCAGGTCTATTTCATGGTTGTTCGTAGGGAATAAGGGAAACTAATTCCTCTATAATATATTCCCATATTCCCTACTAAGAACCAGTAAGTTTAGGGGTTATAGGGAGTTGTTGCATAGAAGTTCCCTACATATTTACGCCCAAACTTAGAAATCCTGGGCACTCCGGATCCCTCAGGTAAAGCCAAGGGGTAAGGATACCAGCAGAGGGAGCTCATATCCACTTAAAATTTAGTCCACGTGTTTATTGTAATTAGCACCCAAGAAATTGTTTAGAATGGTATTCTAATTGCAGGTCTAAGGGGGTCACGGGGAGGGCCACGGCTTGAATGAGGCTCATACTCATGGCTAGACGTAGAATACATCGTGCTCGGATTTTGCCTTTCATGAAGAAGGCGTATTTGTAATCTGGGTACTATAGCCCTCGGAAGATGGGACTATATAATAGATCAAGGGACTATGTTCTCTTATTCTCTACTAAGAACCAGTAAGTCGCCATGGTAGGAGGTAGTTTACTTCGTTCACCCACCAGTTTATAGCCACTTCTCCAGGATTGAGCCGAAGCCCCGTGAACACAAAACCCTACACCCAAGGCCTGTAATCTAAGGAACCCCTAATAGGGACCCTTGTAGCTTCTGGGGATTAATATGGGGACATCCTANNGGGTTATATAATGATTATATAAGGGTTATGTATGGTAATGGGATTAAGGGTCCCTATTAGGGGTCCCTCCTAAAGTCCCTAGATGTAAGCATCCTAAACCCCAAGCCCATGATACTCACTGCGGCCGGCACCCGGAAGACAAGACATTGGAGGAGGGTCTGTTAGGCCCAGGTAGGAGCCTCAATCCGTTAATTATGGGCTTAGGGTTTAGGGTATGCTGGTTCCTTACTACCTTACTGTTTGTATATGTCTATGCTTTGGTTGAGTTCATATTCCTTGTTGGCCTTTAGTGTAAACAAAATCAAGCTTCTTTCAAACACCGACCCGGCTTAGGATGTAGGAATTGGAGTTTAGGTTGTTGCGCTGACTGAAGGCTCATCATGGGCGCAGCGTTTTATCTGCCAGTCTCGCCTAACATGTCACAGAGAATCGCAATTTAGAGCCCCACATAGCATGCTCCTTATTATAGGAACCAACCACAAGGGGACCCGGCATTTCTGAAGCCCCCCCCCCAAACTTGTACAGCGGAGTCCAGCTGTTGTAAGGTATCCAACCCAGAGGCGGACAGGGAAAGGTCCCATCAACAGGGTTTTGCGGCTTCAGGGTTGGGTTTAGAGTTTAGGGGAACCACAAGAATGTGGATCACACAGTTCCTTGACGTGGCCCGCGCAGAATTCTAAGTCCCTGAACCCCTGAACCCTTGCCCTTCTATGCCTCCGAGGTTCTTCAACGCCAGCACATCCCCAAATTCAGGGAGCCGTTAAGCCCCTTTTCTACGGTTGATGTTGAAAGCCCTGCATGACTCTGAGCACTTTACATTCCAGGAGTCATGGTAGCCTAGCATACTATGAGGGTCATGCAGGGCTTTGTCCATCAACCATGCTTGCAGCTTCATCGGCATGGGATTTAGTAGTTATTCATAGCTGGGTTTCTAGCACCTACTCGCGATATCATTCACTGGAATTCAGTACGTTGCCCCGCTTGCAAGCGGGATTATAACCCAACTTACACTGGTCAGGGAAGCCCATGAGGCCTGAATCCCGAACCCTAAAGCCTGAGGCTGTCAGCAAGCCCTCAGTCTCAAACCCAAAATCCAAAACCCTAAGCCCCTAAATCCTAAACCTTAAACCTAAACCCCAAATCCAAACCCAAAACCCTGAACCCCTACACCCCGCACCCCAAACTCAAAAATCCTATACGCCTTAAACCCTAAACCTAGATCCCTAAGCCCTAAATCCCTAAACCCTAAACTCCCAAACCCTAAACCCCTAAACCCTAAACTCCAAACCCTAAACCACAAGGCTGCGCCCCAGAAGCTAAGCCTGGAGCCTGAAAGTTGGCTTGATGCATCCCTGCTTCAGGCGGGACTGGCCAAGGTTCTGTTGGAGGGCTTGAGGGCTTAGGGTAGTTCAGGACTTAGGGTTTGGGGTTTAGGATTCAGGGTCTTAAGGTTTAGGTGTTTAGGGTTTGGGGTTGAGGAGTTAGGGTTTAGGATGTTTGGGTTTAGGGTTCTGGGTTTGGAGTTTAAGGTTTAAGGTTCAGGGTTCAGGCTTGGGGGGGTTAAGGTTTAGGGTTCCGGGTTTAGGGTTAAGAGTTTAGGTTTTAGTATAGGAATACATTGAAGTTACACAGAGATTAGATAGGTTAAAGGATGAGCTTATATAGGAATATGTGGAAGTTCTTCAGAGGTTAGCTCGGGTATAGGGAGGTTACCCCCAGTAATGGAGAACCACGTCGGAAATGAACCTGAGCGTGTGATTACATAGGACTTATCTGAGGATTTTCTCGCAGGGGCTGTTGATAAGGCATGTAAACCAAGTTACCATAACAAGGACCTCCTATAGTTAAGTAAAACCATATAGTGGCAGCTTAATGCACACTCCTGAACAGCAACCCAGTTTGAGGATTTCAGGCTCAAGGGTTTGAGGTTGACAGATTAAGGTTTTCAGAATGTAGGCCTAGCATGTAGGGATCAACATCTGGCATTTGAAAAAGGTGAGTGCAGATATTGGGACTAAGAGTTTAAGTGCGTGCAAGGGCTTGCCAGGCAGGGGGTCGCTGAAGGAACGTGTGGGGGCTTTACGTGAGGTATCAGGTACAGGGCTTGGGCATGCAGCTCAGGAGCACGTCTTGGGTTAAGGGATGACTTTCGCCAAGCCACGATGGTTTTTTAAAAGAGTCCCCTTTACACATGATAGCAATTGACAGTAATCTTTGTTGCCGTACTTTCTGGGTCTCTATTTTTAGTGGGCTTCAGGGTGAGGGCTGTTGACACAGCTGCAGCCTACAGCCAGTCCTGACACTTCTACAGCCACCGCATTGAAAGCCAGGCAAGAAAGTGGGTTTCGCCGGTGTTCCTCTCCGTCCTGCCCGGGGGCCGTGTTGTGCGAGGCTAGGGGCAAAATGGGTTTCTGTCAAAATCTTTGTGCCCAGCGCAACAAATGTAGTGCAGGTTACGATTAAAAAGCAGCTTGTTTATCCAATATGCGGAAATTCCGGCCTGCAATGCAAGAGTTACATCATGAGGAATTATCGGAGTCTTTGTGTTAGTTATGTCCTGAGATCCCGAAGACCTAAACCCCAGTCACTTTCTTGGGTTAGCATCGTTCTCGGTTAGGTTGCAGGTGGCAAGAGTCAGTCGCAGTCGACTAGCCAACTGTACAGGCAGTGTTTGAGAGTTTCGGGGCTAGAGCTCAGGGCTCATTTGGGTTCAAGGAAGCCTCAACCCCAAAACCTATACCCTAAACCTCAAACCCTAAACCCCACACCCTAAACCGCAAACCTCAAACTCTGAACCCTTAGTGTAGTTTGGGGTTCAGGATGGGGAGTCAGGGGCGGCCTCCACTCTTTAGCAGCGGCACTATGTATAATATGATTATAGAGAGCCCTTAATCTTTCTTCGCCAATAGAACTTGAACCTTTATGGGCTTCCTTTTTGGGTCTCGTCTCTAAGAATAAAGCATAAACATTTTTAGCCCGGGTTATTGGGGAAGAGAGCAATATGACCCCTATCATAGAATGTTCATGAGTGGGGCCAGGAAATAAATCCGGAAGGTTATCATCTTGTCCTTCTCGGGCCTACATTCAGCAACAAAGCGCCTTCACCAACATGAGCTGCCATAAAAGTACGGAGCCACGGGATGTATGAAGAATGCTAAGCTCCAACCCCCGGCGGTTCCATGTAGACGTTATTCATATAGGCTTTAGGGTGTAGGGATTAGGGTTTAGGAGTCAGGGCCCGATGTAAGTATCAACTCTAGACTTACAGCCCCAGGGACCGAATCTTCTAAAACCCCAGCCTCTCATTCCCAGTTGTAACTCCAAACTTCTCAGTCTATTAGTGGGCCTTTCAAGAAGGTCCCGTGTTCGGCTTAGGGTATTCAACCCCTCATGCCATGCTCAACGTCCACGCAAGGAGCATCAGATAGAGATCGTAGCATGTGGGCATGTTCCAAGACCGGACCCCCAATTTCTGGAAACACTGGACGAAGCAGCTGTCCACACCACACCCCCTAAGGAATCCCAAAAACAGACCCGCTCCACATAAGACCAGGATTACCTTGGGCAGAATGGAGGGGTTGGTGTCGGCTTCAGTTTGGGAGATCCTTTAGGGTTCTGGGTGTGCAAGCCTCCACAAGCCACAAGGTGAGGGCTCACATTCGGGCGGGCTCTAGACACCTTTTAAGGTTTGAAGGTTGAGGGTTTCAGGTGTACGGATTAGTTACCGGCACACTGTCTGGGGTCCCTATGAAGCCAACGGCACTTCAAGAATTAGGGGGCCCTTTCTGTCGAATGGCTCTAATAGGCACCATAGCGGATTGGTATCCATATCTCTGACGCCGCACGTGTGCAACCTCCAATAGAAAATGTATTAACAAATGCCCAAATAGCTTCTGGAGAGACACCCAGAAAGCTTCTCTTAGATCCGTTTGGCCACATGGCATGCGACAGCTGTCGTCAGTGGCCGCATTTTCTTCTTCCAGTCATTCATGTCATTGTCATGGCCAGGTGTGTTTAGCATGTGCTGCGGTCATTGCATGCTGAGGACAATGTTCGCAACTCTCATCTGCAAGATGACTGAACCATGTAGTTGCCATGACTACATTCACTGCCATGACCAAACAAACCCGAACCCTGTACGCTACACCCTAAGCCCTATACCCTACACCCTACACTTATTATGTTTACAATCTACAGCATGTGCAGCGGCGAGCTGCTCGGCCTCAGTCACCAGCCATGTGCGACGTCCTCGGGCCGCCCTCATGCGTCTGTCCATTCCAACGCTCCTTGCCTAATCAGGGATTAGGGTTTAGGGTTTAGGGTTTGGTGGTTTCCCAAGATAGGAGGACCCCAATATAGACCCCAATATACTATAGTCCCTAATTTGGGTCCCCAAAACGGTACGCCTAATGATGGGAAATCCCTATGTCTGCCTCAGCATCATCGAAGGGTTTCAGGGTGGCACCTCTGTGCTTCATAGGAATTCTACGGACCACAGTGGGTTTTTAGGGTTTAGGGTCTAGGGTTTAGGGTTTAGGGTACATGCTATATTTGGGCCATTTTTTTTAGGGGAACCTGTTAGGTATGCTGCTTGGACTCCTGGAACCCTTAGCATCATCAATTCAAGACCCCCCAACCCCTAAACCCTAAACCCAAAACCCAACACCCTAAACCCTAAACCCTAAACCCAACACCCTAAACCCTAAACCCAACACCCTGAACCCTAAACCCAACACCCTAAACCCTAAACCCTAGCCCCCCAAAAGAAGGTTCACAGCTCTGAGACGCCCTCACGGTTTTGGGTTTTGGCTCTGGGTCTCATGC